>JADLZK010009651.1:0-111730 GCA_015847255.1 Hyparrhenia diplandra | reverse complement strand
ATTCGCGACATGCCTCGGCGCGTGGTCCGCTCCCACTTCCGGATGGAGTCTCAAGACGCTGACGGTGTCGCTGAAGGGCTTCTTCCTACCCATGACGAGGAGGAGGTTGATCCCGGCCAGGATGCCGATGCCGCCAAGACCCAAAGTCTATATAACTTTGTGGATGGCGCCGCTGACCGCTGTCCTCGCTTTTTGAGGACGCAGGTGTGTCCCCCGCATTCCCCATAGAGTCACCTACGCAGGCGGACACGGAGATGGTGGACGCTTAAACCGGGATGCGCCGCATGGGTCCGACGCCACCTCGGGAGAAGCAACGCCGAGGGCGCTTGCTCGTGGCCGAAGCCTTCCTCGCCGCCGCCGTGAGGCAATAGTAGATGAGGCCTCCCTTGCCCCCGATCCTTCCTTGCATGAAAAGATTGGAGCTTGTGAGATGGATGTGTATAAACAATGGCGCGCCGAGGTCTATGGCCTTGGGTGCACTCATGTTTTAAGGTTGCGCTCCCTCAATCTCTCGCTTATTGTGTGGCCGGGTCGCTGCTTTCTCCGGCCACAGATAGTAACCGCGGACGCCATCGGGCAAATCCATACGGGTGCCACTAGGGGCGCATCCGCTTGCCTCTGCTATCTTGCTTTGATTTGTGCGGGCGCCGACCTTCGCAACTTAAACGATTAATTCGAAAGAGTAAGGAAAACTTTTTTCCCGAAAAAAGTTTTGAAAAGAGGGGTCCCCCGAGGGGGTCCCCATGTAGCCCCCGCCGGGGAGTTTTAGTCTTGTGCCGACGAGGCTAAGACTTTGAGGTTTGCACAAGAAGCACTTTTTTCATAAAAGATGTAGATCTTTTATTGAGTGAAAAACACCGGCGTTTGACTTCTAGTGCGGAATTTAAGGGTAGAAGCGACGTGAGTCGCTCTATGTTCCAGCGCTGGAGTAGACTTCGCTCTTCTCGCTTCTTCAACTTGTAGGTCCCGCCTTAATATTTCGCGATGAAATAAGGCCCTTCCTGTGGTGGCGAGTTTGTGACGCCTTGTTGTCCGGTTTCTCAGCCGAGCACGGGGTCGCGACTTGAACTCCCGAGGCTTCACCGCCATGCGGATACTTGGCGCAGAGCTTGTTGGTATCTCACAGTGCGTGAGCCGCAACGCCTCGGGCTTCATCAACTTGGTCAATGGAGTCTTGCCTCGCCGCTGGTTGCCTTGCTCGTAGGCTCGCACCGGGACCCATATTCGATGTCCGTGGGCAAGATTGCCCAAACTCATAGACTAGAAAGAAAGGGTCGAACCCCCCGGGTTCGGCTTTTCGTGTTCAAGGCTCCATAGAACCGACGGCAAATTTTGGTACCATCTTTTTCCCCGTATTGTTCACCGATTGAAGATCCTCGACTTGAGCCCTTGCGTGATCATGCCGCTGGCACGCCCACTTGACCGCTGGTCTTCGGTGAGCCACGGCCGAGGTATCCACTCGATGCCATAGTCGCCGCAAAAGTCGAGGAACTTCTTCCCCACGAAGTTGGTTCCGTTTGTTCCGTGATGATGGAGTTCGACTCCAAACGGAAATGATATTCGTAAGAATTTCACCGCTTCCCCGCGGTGAGGGTTCACCACGCTCGGGCTTCATCCATTTGGAGAACTTGTCAATGGCGACTAGGACGCGGAGTGTGTCCTCCCCGCCTTTTAGGGCCCAATCATGTCGAGTCCCCTACACCGCAAATGGCCACGAAGAGGTATGGTTTGCGCTTAGCTTGAGCCGAGGTGCGCGCCCCCGCTGTAGAATTGGCACCTCCCCATGTGCACGCACGACTTTGGTTCGAAGGCCTCGCACCGCCGAGGGCCAGTAGAAGCCTTGCCCAAGACTTTACTCGACTGGGAGTCCTCGAGGCGGCGTGATGACCGCGATTCCCCGCGGGTGTTAACGAGCAATTCTGGCCTTCAGCCGAGGGTATGCATCGCATGTATACTACCCCGAGGCTCCTCTGTAGAGTTCCCTTCTCCAATCGCAGAAGGACTTTAGCCCTTCTGCCAATCGGGCAGCCTCGCCTTGTCCCCGGGTAGCCCCGTGAGGTACCCATCGTTTTCCGGGCCGTGGACCTGGCGACCGCCATAGTCGTGTGGCTTGTCTGTGTGCCGTCGCATCTTCAGGGTACTTCCGAGGGGTGTACTTGACCGGTGGGTTTATTGAGGTCTCAAGCGTGAGGACGCTCGGGGAATCCGCATTGGGTTGTCAGCGACCTTGGCCAGCCTATCCGCGGGCCTCGCTGAAGCCGCTCTCAAAAGCATGCTTGTGCTCAAGCCCATGGAACTTTTCTCCAATTTGCGCACTTCCCGACAATACGCCCATCTTCGGGTCGGGGCACGCCGAGGCCTTCATGACTTGGTCGATGACCAACCGCGAATCCCTCGGTTTCCAACCGCCGGATTCCGAGATCCGGCCGCGATCCGAGACCGACTGGACCGGGCCAGATTCCCGCGACGCTGTTGAGGCAGAAAATGCAAAATGGATGGCATACCTCGCGGTGAACACCGAAGTCTCCATGTCCGGTCCAAGCACCTGCGATTTCAAATCGACAACCCAAATTGGGAGTTCTTTCCACACCTACATATGTAGCACCTAAGCTTGCATATATCAACCCTTTCTTTGATACTCAAAACGGAATCAGCGCCCCCACGCCACCCGAGAGCACAAGACACCTCACACCTTTGGGAATCTAACCCACGTGCATCCGTGACTTTAACCCACGAGTGTACACGCTTACCCCGCCATCTCTCCACTCCCAAAGCGCGCTGTTGTACGCTTCCGATTTGACACCCCCCCGTGAGATCGGGCTTACTAGAGTATGTGGTCGCGATTAGTTTCGATCGGCCCCGGGGCGACGCTTTATACAAACGCGTGCCATTGGTCAAAAGACCTCAAAGCCAGATTATGCTCCATAGTCTCACCACATTGCTTACAACGGTCTGTCCCTAATCGACAAGCCGAAATACTACACCGACTCCATTCTCGCAAAAATTACCTCGACCGGCCTCAAGTTCAATACCATATCCCAAAGATGGTTTCAACATATAACATCCTTTGTTCATCAAAATGCCCATTCGGCTATCATAAGAGACTTGTCACATTTTGACTCAAAAAGTCTAACTAATTTAGCATGGCTAAGCATTTCTAAGCATTTTACCAAAACGGGCTATCAAGGTAGATATCAAATAACCAAGGAATGGTAATGCATCAATTAGGTTATCATTACAAACCCTATCACCTAATGCATATAAAGCAAAAGGTGATATAAAGCTTTGTAAAAAACACAAGGAATGTTTAAATGAACTCGGGCTTGCCTCGCGGTTACAGGGAAAATCGATTCGAGGAAAGATTGTCGGTCAAACTTGATATTATTCTTTGCTCTACTTTACGGATCTTCTCTCAAACTTATCATCGCTAACTTTTGTCAACACCTTTCTCCAATGACATCACGATCCGACTCACTCGTGATACTCTACACGAGATGATGATGCATGTTTTAGCGTGATGGAATGGTAAACATGATGCTTGATGATGCATGAAATAATAAACACTTGAGTATAACTTTCCTTCAAGGAAAGTTGCAACCCAACAAAACCAACTTGTTGAACTATTCTACAAGATATCATCACCATTGCCTAAGGAGTTCTCAAGAACCATTTGATAGTGGCATGGTTTAGGTTCACAAAACAATCCAAAATTCACCCAAAACCCTAGGTTATAAGACATTAAACAAATCATTTACACATGAAATAATAGAGCATAAAATAATAAATATTTTAACTTTCTTTTAAACAAGCTCAAAAATTTTTGTACAGGTAGATCATGTCATAAAACAAAGTGTCAAAAATAATTTTCATGATTTTTGGATAAATAGAATAATTACTAAAAATCAAGGAAGATGCATTTTTCAATTAAAATTTGTATTTTTAAATCATGCCCAAACTACTTAAAAATTCAAGTTTCATATTTTTCCTATATAGTAAGTATGATGGGAAAGCTACACAAAAATTTTCATGATTTTAGAACCCATATTTGAATTTATATGAATTTTGGAAAAATCGCACTATTCAAATAATTGAAATTGAATAAAGCATTGAATAAAGGAAAAGGCACATGGGTTTAAACCAGTCCGCACTCAGGCGGCTCAGATCGCTTTGAGCGCCCAGCCATCGCTCACCATAGGCCGGATTATTTTTATTTTGACCCATGATTTGATTCGCCCATCACTATTCCTCTGGGCCGCCTTACTTGCTACAAAGTTCTACCGGGCATCGGGGGCTTTGCCACTGGTGGGCGTACACCGGCATGGTCACCGGGCGGCCGCTACGCGGCGGCGGGCGCTCCGCCGCGTAATCCGCGGTAAAGTGGAAAGGAAAAAGGACGAAAGGGGAGAGCTCACCCCCAAAGCTAGGACGCCGGCTCCGCTGGAGCAAGGACGCCGGGCCGAAATGACCGACGAGAGAGGGCGGATTCGCGGCGCCCTCTGACGGGCGACACAGGTGTCGCTCCGACGAAGTCCGAGCGGCAGGGTTCAAAAACGATCAAGATGGTGAGCTTCAAGGTGATAAAGGATGCTAAACGGGTAACAAGGAAACGCAGGAGTCACCGAGCGCGCGGTTGATGCGAGCGGATCACGCGCGCGCTTGGCCGCCCGCTGAAGAAGACGGCGGCGCGCGCCAAGCAGCTCAAGCGATGAGGACATGCGATTCGAGCTCAAACGAGCGCGCAAGGAGGATACGGAGTTTTCTCGCCGTGGGATGACGAGGTGGAGCAACGGGCGACGCATAGCTTCTACGGATGGAGGTGACCGCGCGGCGTTGTTCGGACGGGCGAAAAAGAGAAAAAGGAGCGGTCGACTCGCTTTTATAGGGCAAAAGGATGGTCGAGGACATGCTCTCGGCCTTCGCCAACTCGCCTGTGACCGGGCGCCGCGAGAGGGCACGAGAAGACGCGACGACGGACGGGCGGACGACGCCCGACGCTGCGGAGCAAGAGGAAGAGAGAAGGTAATTTTCCCCTGCCATCAGAGCTCCAACCCTAACTTGTTGAATTTTGCAAATTACTCTCAAAATTTGAACTGAACTTAAAAAATCTCCAAAAAAAAAGTTTGCTCAAAATTTCAAGATCTATAAATTTCATAATTGGAACATTTTCAAATTCGCCTGAAATTAGACTTTTTGAAATGGGGTCAAAAAGTAGGAAATTTGAATTCAAAATTACTTTTAAAATTATGTAGAAACTTGAAAAACTTTGTACATATCTTTTGTTCATCTCAACAAGATCTACAAACTAGCTTTTGGAAGTTTTGTCAAATTTTGCATAGATTTTGAAATATAGAAAAGGGGATAATTAGGGTTTTGTCGAATTCAAAATTACTTTTAAAATTTTGAACTAAACTTTGAAAACTCAAAATACCAACTTTACTCAACTTTGAAAAACTCTACCTTTTCCCTTTTGTGACCACCCTCAAATTTTTGATAAATTTTGAATTAAAGAAAAGGGGACAAACTAGGGTTTCAAATCGTGGTTTCCGGCAAGGGAGGGTAACTTCCGGTTCTCGCCCTTTTCGTGTCTTTTCGACCGACAACGAAACCAAACATGACTAAACTTACTTTTGTCCAAATCCATAGCTTGACCGTAAATAACACCTGGGTGTTACAATTGGTTTGAGGTTTATTGAGGCAAAGACATACCGGTGCCAATATTGCCGATAGCATTTGTAATGTGGTTGAGGAGTTCAATTTGATGAATAAAGTGTTTGCCGTGACTTTAGATAATGCATCTTCTAATTCTAAGGCTTTTGAAACTCTTGCTCCTACATTCTTTGGCTATTTGGTTCCTATCCCGCACCTACTCGTGATGATCCTAACAAAGTTTGGTACTTGCTTGTGCATCACGCAAGGTGTTTGCCATGTTATGAATTTGATTGTTAAGTCCGGGTTTGAAAAGGATTAAGTCTTATCTTGAGGATTTTAAAAACGCAATAAGCTTTTTAAATGCTTCTAATCGAGAATTGCATTGTTCAAAAACTATTGTATTGCTAAGGGTGTTAGACCTAGAAAGTTTGGGCCGACATGGATGTTAGATGGAACTCTACTTATTTGATGCTTAAATCTTTGCCGACCAAAGATGAAAATACAGCCAATATGTGTATAAGGAAGTTTTTTCGTTCATTAATTCAAACTATGAAAAGGTGCTTTTGACTCCTTTGCATTGGCATATTGCTGAACGTATAATGAGTTTCGAACTTTTTATGAGTGCAATCGTTTCTTCTATCCGTGTTTACTACCCTACTTCCATTGGTTCTCGTAGATAGTATTCTTGACATTGCCGAAGCTTTTGAAACAAGCTGAATCGATAATAATTTTAGAAGCATTGCATTACCTATGAAGCTTAAACTACTTAAGTAATCGGAAAACCACCAATGCCGTTTTTTTGCTTTTAGTTCTTGATCCTAGAGGTAAGTTGCCCGCCTTTGTATTCATTACTTGATCTTCTTGGTAAGGCCTTAGGAGTTAATCACAATGTCTACTATGGTGATATGAAAGATGAATTGATCAGACCCTTTGGCAAGTATGTTGACAAATTTGGTGCAAATAAAGAAGGTCTACTAGGCATGTACGTACCTTCATATCCTCCCCCGTAAGAGAAAAAACAACCATGGGGAAGGCTCTTGGTAATTCTCGTGCCTGACTCATCTTCTCGCACTCAAGTATTAGTGAGCTCTAGACTTACTTAGACAAAGGATGACCGACCGACCTCTTCCAAAATTTTGATATCTTGCTATGGTGGCGTGACCACAAGCAAACTTATCCTATCTTGTCTATTTTGGCCAAAGATATTATGTCCTGCTCTCGCATCTACCGCTTCCTCGAGTCTTGTTTCAAATGCAGCAGGTGTAGGATACTCAAGACCGGGCGGGCGGCGCTTTGTTGCTCGAAAGCATGTTGAGATGCTCACATGCATCAAGGATTGGGAGCCGGAGCAAGAGAGAACAAAGACACCGCCGAGGACTTCACCTCGTGGCTAAGTTTGATAATATGTGGATTGATGATGTTGGCCAAGGGAAGCGGCAATGCACCGCACCGCCGCACCGCACCGCAGCTTCGCTGGTGGCAATAGCTTTTGGTAATTGTCGTGGGTTCAATACCACCGCCACAAAGTGTCCGGCTAACGCGCGTGTTCGGCGGCCTAGCTCTAGAGACAATGACACAAGGTTTATACCGTTCGGGCAAATCGCGGCCCCTAGTTCAAAGGAGGCCACTATCCGAGCTCAAAAGCTCGTGATCGGGGCGAATACAAGCTGGCGAGAGAGGGAGATGAGCCCTGTGTCTCTCGCGGAAAGTAGGTGTTCTGGGGTGTTGGAAGCTAGAATGCTTGTGAGCCGAGAACTGAGAGCCTCTCGCATCCGATGGCCATGCTGCCCTTTATAGCCAAAAGGGGACCGCACGTGGCCCCGGACGGAGGGCTTAGAGGTCGAAGAAATACAAATTTTGGGGGGGGTGGAGAAGGAAATGTAGCCGCTTGGTCGCACGGACCGACCGCTGATACGCCGCCGTGCCGCTCGCCGCCAAAGCTTCATTCGCCGGCCGCCGGGAGCCGCGTAGGGCGGTCCCATATTCCTTGCGAGCCCAGACGGGCCGCCAGCTTTGAGCTCGCCGGCCGGTGACGGAGGGAACAGCGTGAGTTTGCCGCGCCGCCAAGAAATGCCCATGAGCCCCCGTCTATCCCACGCCGGCCGTTTACGCCGGACTCCGCGCGCGGCGCCGCCCGCCATAAATGCGCCGCGGCCGCGGCATCGCAGAAAACGTGTGGACAGGGAGAGCTCACGGGAGCTCGGGCCTCCGTTGCCGAGGTCATCTTGTCCTGCAGCGGTTGTCCCGTAGCGGCCGCGCGGGCGCTGATGGCGTGGTCCGACGGGCCATACCGCGCGTACGCCAGGATCTTGTCTCCCGACATATCCCGCCATACGGGCGCGGCGCCCGACAAGTAAAGCCACGGCGTCCGTCGGCCGGCATTGTGTCCCGAAATTAAGTTATTAGCCGAATCGATACTACCAGGAGCTCGTCCGAGACGGAAAGGAAGGTTCGTCGGGCCGAGCTCGAGCTCTGCATGTCCTTCTATACTCGTGAGAGCTCATTCGAGGCGAGAATGGGTGTCGGGCTGAGCTCGAGCTCGTTCTCGGGAGCCTCGCTCGAGACGGAGAGGGGTCCCTAGACGAGATCTTCGAGGCGCGGGTACGCGAGCCATCCGGTGAGGGGGCGGAGCTCGAATGAGGCGGGAAGGCGGCCTCCATCGGGGAGCCCGTGGAGAGAGCTCGGCCAGAGCATTCCCTTCCGCCCATGAGGAGCTCGCTCTACGGGCCGAGATCTCGGGTCCCATTTGCTCGCCGTGATGGTTCGGAGATCACGCACGGGTGTCCCGAATATCGACCCCCCACGCGAGCCCCCGAGCATTTGGGGAGAGATGAGGTCTCTCCCGGATGCCGCCCGCGTGATGGCTCTCGCCATGGGGTAGCTCTCGCCATGGGATTGGTGTTTGTCTCGGGTGCGCGTCAAGACCCGCGGGTGTAGCCCCCCGAGGCCCGTGGAGGATAGTAGATTCTACGAGGCTTTTTAGAATTTTCGTGGGCTCGCCGACCCATTCCCCCGCGATGCTCGCAGGGGTGATGAGCCTCGAGCTCGATCTACCACGTTGGCCGAGATCGAAAGTGCTCGTGGAGCTGCCATCGGATAGTCCGGGTGAGGCTCGAGCTCGCTACTGCTCGCTTTGATCGGGCCGGGTGGATCAACCACAAGTTCCAAGGACCCAACTCGTGATTCTCGAGCCCCCGAGCGATGTCCGGGCGAGACGCCCGTCGGTGGAGGTCAGCTCTGAGTCGACCGTAGTCCTTGGCGACCCGGACGCTGCAAGGGGAAAGCCCCCGAAGCCTTTTCGGGCTCGAGGCGCAAGCCGCTCGGGCGCCGCCGAGTGGCGCCCGCTCGTGATGTGTCCGGCGGCCTCCGGCTTCCTCGAGCCGAGCCGGCCTTCGAACCCCGAGGCAATGAGCTCGTGCTGGTGCTCGTTTTCGGGAGCTCGGTAAAATCGACCGCCGTGCCGAGCTCTTGGTTTCCACCCGTTGCGTAAAAATAACCGTTGAGATCTTACCGTTGGGGTTTTTACCGTTAGCGGGTTGCCACATTAATGCCGCACTGCTCGGCCTCGCTCGGGTGTCGCTACGCGTGCGTGGATTTCATGGCATCGGTGCTTGCACGGCGTGGTGCGTGGTGGGCCCCAGGCGGTTTCTCGTCGCCGCCTCCGCCGCAACCGAAGCTCTATAAATAGGAGGAGATCGGGAGCGTTTTACCTTCCCATCTCTACCTTCCTCCACGCACGTGAGAGTCGATCGCCCGGCGCCCACTCGTAGATCTGGATCTTCCACCTTCTACGCCACCGCCGACCCGCGATTCGGTGATTGAGAGATGGGCTCGTGGTTGCGTTCGGCGGCGGCGGTGGCGAAGACGGCGATGTAGCACCGTCGGTGGGCCTGCCGACCGCGGACAAACGGAGGAGTGGATCATCCCGGCGGCATCCCACGGCGCCCCGACCCACCGAGGTATCACGTCGTCTCCTTCATCGCTTCCACGAGCCTTGGGCTAGGAATGCCTGGGACGACTTCTTCAGCGGCTAGTCGCGTGCATCGGGGATCGAGCCCAAGACCTCACACGCCGAACGGCGTGCTTCTCCTCTCCGTCTTCTCACGATGCTCCGCGAGGGGTGGCTGGGGATCCCTCCCAATTGGGAGCTCTTCAAGCACTACGCCTACGCCAAGATCCAGCCGCCGCCGGCAAGGGGGCGGTCCGCCTCGACAAGGCAGGCGTGTTGTAATGCACTGGGAAGGTCCGAGTCCTTCCCGAGGACGACTTCCCCGCCGGGCCAACCCCGGATGGAGGGAGGAGTGGTTCTACCAAGAACGACCTCTCCTACCCTCTACCGCGGTACAATCGACCGCACTTTCGAAAGTGGGAGCCACCAGGCGCGAGGGCCCGCACGACAACACGATGGGTGATGTGGAGGCGACCGTGGGAGGATCAAGGCGCCCGATGCTCGGCCGACGGTGAACTACATCATGGAGGCCTGGCTCAGCGAAGGCGCGGGTGCCTCCAAATACCGAGCCCCGAATGTGGGAGATGGAGAAGGAGAAGGCCCCGCTCGCGGGGACGGGCATAACGCCGGTCTCACCGTCGACCGTGGAATTTTGATGAAGCAGACGAGGACGGAGTGAGGGCGCCTGTGCTCCCCCGCATCCCTCCCGATCCGCAGACCTCCGAGCTGGTAAGGCCTCGCCGCCTGTCCCTTAGTTCGCCTCTTGTCGCCCCGAGCCCCCAACGAGCTCAAGCTCTATAGGTCGGCGTGGTGCGCCCTTTTCGGCTCCCAACCTCCCTTCCCGCGAGTCGAGGCAAGCTCCCGCCGGCTGCTCACGGCACTTGTCCCGTATGAGGAGGTCAAGTCGCCCGGTGCTGGCGGCGGCGAGCAGGTCGGCCGAGGAGACTCCCGGGAGCCCGGCGGTCGAGCCGCAGGGCCCTCGACGCCGACGCCGCCTCCCGATGGGCAAGGTCGGGATTTCGCGGGCCCGCGAGCCGCCACAACCGGTGGTGGCCTTGGCGCAGGCCGGGCGCCGTCACGCAGCCGGATCGCCTCAAACACTAAGCCCCTGCCGCAGGGCCTGCAAGCTGGCCGGGGCCCCGGCTCCGACACGGCGGAGGGGCGCAGAAGAAAAAAGAGGCGTAAGAGGGTGGCCGCCAGTATGCTCTCCGCGCCATCGTTGGTCGTGAGTGATCGATCACAAAGCCGACTGGGCCGCGCTTAGGCGGCGACGGCGTACCGACAAGCGCTTGAAGACGAGGTGCCGAGCTCGGCCGAACGGGCTCGGCTTGAGATGACGAGCTCGATGGCGCCAAGGACTATGAGCTCGACGCTGGTGGGTTCACCACTGGCTGGCGAGCTCGGCGACCCAGAGTGACGGGCCTCGACGCCGAGCTGGATCGGTGACTACGAGCGCGGATGGGCTCAAGATGACACCGCTATTCCCTTCGCGCGGCATTGCTCGACCGCCTCGCCGGGGTCGGGGGCCTCGTCGTGCCCGTGCCTTCCTCGACGCCGACCGTCCCTCGCGGGCCAAAGCTGCTGAGGACCGTGGCCGAGCTCCTACCGAGGAGCTTCGCCAGACAAACTTTGGGGGCGCCCGTACTGACTGCCGCCGGGGCCTGTCGGGCGGCGGCCGGAGATGGAGAAGGCGGTTCCAGGAGGACCCGCCACCGAGGAGCTGGGCCGAGGAGACCCCGCACGAGGTCGGGCCCAACCTCGGGCCGAGGAGGTCGCCGAGATCTCCGACGACGAGGACGCCGACGCAGCAGAAGGACGGGCGCCCGGCGATGAGGGCTTGGAAGACGAGGCCGGGCGCCGAGGGTGCCGCCACCCTCAACATCACCGCTGGCCCAGTGGTGCCGCTCGGCGTGGGGGGCGATCGAGGTTGATTTCGGCCAGGTGTCCGTAAGGCCGCGACGAAAGTGTCCCTCCCGCCAGCGCGACATCGCAGTTCCCCAGCCTATGCTCAGAATGCCCAAGCGGGCGTCGCCGCTGTGGGAGGAGGCGAGTCGCCGACCATCGGAGCCGGCGAGAAGCGCGCCCGCCGCCTTCCGAGGTTCGCCGCCGCGGCGGTCGCTTCGCTGCGGTCTTCTTCTCGCTTAACGATTTGTGGCTTGCAGCGCAAGGGAGGCCATCGCGGGGGTACAAATCAACAAAAGTCCTCCCCGAGGGCCTGGCGGTTTCGCGGGACGGCCGACGACGCTGCGGCGCTGAGATGTGCGACGAGCCGGCCCCGCGCAGCCCCAGCACCGGCCCCCCCGGAGGCCCGGCGAGAGGCGGCCAACCCCACCTCGTGGGGGCGGAGGAGCGGGCTGCCCAGAGGCCTGTGCGAGGGGTGCAAAGCCGCTGGCCGCAGAGGCGACCCGGCCGGAGAGTGAGGAGCCTCCGGAGCCGCCACACAAGCGGCCGCGAGAAGATGCAGAGGAGCTCGACTCTTCGCCTCAAGCTCGACAACAAGGAGCTCGAGCGCCGGGCGCTGAGCTCGCGGAGTCCCCGCGGAAGGACAAGGACGAAGCTGGAGCAACTCCGCCACCGTGACGCCGAGCCGAGGCAGTGCTCACGCCTTGTCTTTGTCTTGTTTGTTCTGGCTGCTCGAGGCCGACTTCCCGCCCCGTGGCGGGACTTCACCCTACGACCGCCAAGCTTCCATTGTGGTGCACTCCGCGCCGAGGCGTAGCGGGTTCTCGGTTTGAAGCCGAAAATTATGAGCTCCGTACAACGAGCAAGAGCTCTTACGACGAGCTGTGGAGTGCGCGGCCGCCTCTTCTTTAAGGCCCCAAAGGCTTTGTGGCTCGTGTCTAACTGGCTGTCTCGCTTTTGCGTACCGAGAAGCGTAAATCTTTGAAGGCGACGCGGAGGCCGAGACATCAGGAGTCGAACTCGCCGCCCGGGCCTCACCGAAGCACACGCAGCCGCGCCGCAGAGAAGGAGGCGACCGGCAACACCCAAATGACCTCGCCGCGAGGCAAGAGCTTGGGAGCTTCCAAGAGCGCGGTCGCTAAGGCCGCGGAGGAGGTCGAGATCCGAAGCGCGCCCACGAGGGGCCTTGTATCCGCCAGCCGAGGATGTCCGCGAGGTCCCTGGTGGAAGACGGGCGACCCGCCAAGCGGGTGTCGGCGATCCCGCTGCAGGTGACGGAGGACGCAGCCGCGTGGTGCATAAGGCCATCGTCACCGCCGCCTTCACCCACTACCCCAAATTCGAGGTCGACATCGTGAAGACGGGGGTGGGCGCCGGGTGTTGACGATGCCGACACCGATCGTAGGTCGCCGCCGCCGAGCTCACCACCGCTGAGTCGTCTGCCGAGCTCTTCAAGCTTGCCGCCGAGGAGCTCGAGGTGTTTGAGCCCCTCGCCGCTGGGGCAGCCGAGGAGCCCGCCGAGGAGGAGGGAGCTCACAGAAGACGCCTCCGCCCCTATGCCGATGGATCAAGACCCGCTGCGCAAGGATAGGAACTCGAGGCTCTACCTCTTTTTAGTCGCAAAGTTCATTAAGTCCTCATAGTTTGAGGCAAATTGTAAAAACTTTTAAGGGAGCTCGTGCTTAATGGAAGTCGCTCTTTCCTCTTATATCATGTTTTGTTTCACTTTTTGGTGAGCTCATGATTCGAGAGCCGGATGGCGGGCCATTCCCCGCCGGCCGTAGGGGCGCGGGAGGTCGTTAGGCGCGCGCGCCATGCTCTAAGGTGATGAGCCCACGACTTAGTCGCTTCGCAACATTGTCCGAGCTAAGAGGAAGGAGTGTAAGTTCGCAAGTTTGAGCTCGTCGCCGAGCTCAACTTGTAAGTTTTGAAAAAATCGGTGTGTTAAAAATGTGGGTGTGCACCCGCCTTGTAGCCCCCGAGCAAGGGCGGGTCTCACGGGGCGGAAGCCGCCGTTGCTCGGGATGCGCCTAAGGAAAAAATTCGAAATGCTTGCACATATTTTTGCATCGAATTTGTGCTTTTATTGAGCTCTTGTAGCTACAAATTCGAAATACATTTAGGGGTAGAAGCGACGTGAGTCGCTCGATGTTCCATGCGTTGGTGAGGACTTCGCCATGATGGTCCTTGAGCTTGTACGCGTGCGGCCTCAAAGACTTGAGCGATGGTGAAGGGCCCTTCCCACGGCGCCGAGCTTGTGCTTGTCTTTTCGAGCCTCGACTCGCGCAAGACGTAGTCGCCGACGCTGAAAGCTCGCCCCTCTAACGCGGCGTCGGGTAGCGCCTCATGGACCGCAGTACTGGGCGGAGTGGATGAGGGCGATGTCCCGAGCTTCGCCGAGCCGATCGGGCGGCCTTCAGAAAGCGCCGCTGATTATTGTGCTCGTTGAAGGCTTGACGCGGGCGAAGCCGCATTCAAGGCTCGGGTGGGGAGTACAGCTCGATCCGACCATTCGAGGAAGAACGCGCCCGTCCCGCGGGTTCCGCCGGGCGCCGCGGCGGAGATTCCATACGACCGGTCGGAGTCCGGGCGAAGCCACCGGCGGGCGTGATTTTTCGAGCCTTCTTGAAGATGCGAGACTTCACGCCCGCAGATCATGTCGTTAGCTCTTTTTCACGCCGCTGGTCCTGGGTGATCGACTAAGGACGCAGTTGACGCGATGCCGCGATCGCCGCACCAGCCGATGAAGACCTCTCCCACGGTTCGTGCCGCTGTCGGGTGATGATGGAGTTCGACCGGCTGCGGATGATGCCGTGAAGAACTTGATGGTTTCCTCGCACCGCGATGGGCATAACTCGATCCACTTTGAGAATTTGTCGATGGCGACAAGGAGGTGCGTAGCCCCGGCCGTCCTCTTTGAAGGGTCCCACCATATCGAGGCCCTGCATCGCGAACGCCGTGAGCGTGATCGCTTTGAGGGATCGAGCCGAGGTGCGCCCGCTGGGCGAAGAACCGCATCCTTCGCAGCTGCCGACGATTCGGATGGCGCCCGCGACGGCGGGCCGGCCGCAAAAACCCCGCCGAACGACTTCCCAACGAGCTCTCGCGGGCGCGCATGGTGGCCGATTCGCCGAGTGGATCTCCCCGATGAGCCCCCGCCGCAGTGATGCAGCGCCGAGGATTCCCGGAGGCTCCGCTGGCCAGAGCTCTTGTCCGACAAGGACGAACGACTGGCCCCTTCGCGCCAGCACTGATTCCTCCCGCCTCGCCGCCGTTTGGCCGGGTTTTGTGTCCCGAGCCTCGCATTAGCCGGAATCGGTACTTACTCAGAGCTCGTCCCGAGACGAAAAGGAACTCGGGTTTACGAGCTCGAGCTCTGCATGTCCTTCTATACTGTGAGAGCTCATTCGAGGCGAGAAATGGGCGCTGGGTCGAGCCTCGAGCTCTCGTTCCCGGAGCCTGCTCGAGACGGAGGGGGTCCCTAGACGAGATCTTTCGAGGTGCGGGTACGCGAAGCCATCGGGTGAGAGGGGGCGGAGCTCTAATGAGGCGGAAGGCGGGCCTCCATCGGGGAGCCCGTGGGAGAGAGCTCGGCCAGAGCATTCCCTTCGCCCATGAGGAGCCTGCTCACGGCCAAGATCTCGGGTCCCATTTGCTCGTCGCCGATGGTTCTGAGATCACGCACGGTGTCCCGAATATCGATCCCCCACAAGAATGGTGGCTAGAAGAAGAAGAACAAAGATATTGAGGTAAAGACTTTCACTCTCTAGTCTCCATTCATTCATGATTCATATTCATTTGCTTTAGTTCATTCATAGACCGTAAACCGACAAAGTCATATTGCGTGGACTTTTTGCCGGTGATTTTGGTCAATGGTCGGCTCGCTGGTTCACTTTTTGCGTAAACCGATCGGGCTTAGATAGTTGGATGTTGAACCTCATGTGATGTGAACCTCGTGCTAAGTTATGCCGATGTTGCCACTATGATGGCTATTGTAATAGGGCTAGATGATTGACAGCTTTGAAACCTCGTGGAAATTTGAATACAATTTGAGCTGGTCAGACTCTTTTTTCTTTTCTAGGGTTTCTTCCACAAGGGTGGGTTTACCTAGAAAGGTTTTTAATGAGGCAAAAAGATTGCACTCCAGCTCTTTATTTTGAAACACTTGTCTCATTTTGATTCTGTCCTGTCAAATTTTGATTCTGTCATTTTGATGCAATGCTGTTAAGTGTGATGTTTTTGTATACATCTTGTTGAATCAAATTTTGATTATGTCATTTTGATGCAATGCTGTTAAGTGTGATGTTTTTGCATATATTACGTGAATCAAATTTTGATTCGTCAAATTTTGATTCTCGTCTTTGAAAATCATAAAGTGATGTTTTTGAATTTCGGGCCATGGGCCTTACCCCCCGGTGAACAGTCCCGTGCTCACCGGGCGGCACGACACGATTTTTTCGCCCGCGGGCCGTGCCGTAGGCCGCTGCTCAAAGACGATGGCACGCCAGCACGCACGGCCGGCACGACGCCCGACGCGCCCCGTCGGAAGACGGCACGCACGGCACGCCGCCCGCGGGCCGGGCCAAGACGGCCCGATGCACATCTATAGAGCACACCGGCCGAGCACGGCGCGTCCCACGCCATTCGCCTCCCGCGCTAGCCTGCAGGCCATTTGCCTCCCTCCCACTCGGGCAAGACGCCATTGCTCACACAAAACTCCCGCTTCTGTCTTACCCCTCTAAAACCCTAGTCCATCCTCGCCGGCGACGAGGATGCCCGTATGCCGACGACGGACGGTGGCGGCGCTTATCGCATCTTTGGCAGGGAGCCTGGCCAAGGGGCGCCTTCGCGCCACCCGTGCGGCCAATCGCCCACGTGTGGCTCCGCCCCATCTTCCGCGATCTACGCCTCCTGGTCCAGCGGCAACCTTCTGCAGGTCGCGTGTCTCCGCCCGACAAATTCGGAAGGTGGCCGAGGCACGGAGGAGGTTGTTGGGAGTGTAGTGGAGGTGAACCTGGGCGACGGTGGCAGCGTGGCTCGGGTGCCGAAAGCACAAAATTGACGAGGCGGAGATGCGGCGGATCGAAAGTACAGTTCAGTGCCGGCCTTCGCGCTGCTGCAGAACAGGAAGAATACCCTCGCTGCAGATGCTGCTACTATGTTGCACGGGCACCCAGTCCCTGATCATGCAGAATGGTGAACTTTATTTCGAGGCTATATATACACAATTTCATGCTTATGATTAGTGATTAATTTGGTTACTGCCCACTTAGCAATTATCTCCTTTCATGGTTCAATGTAACAAGCTATCTGCTTAACGCCACAGGATCCGTAAAGCAGAAGTTTGCTAAGCAACTTTGACTTTACCAAAATGTGATGTGATACAGCAGTAGTGTTTCTGTCAGCTGTCTGATCCATAACTTTGTAGATTGCAGAAGCTTAAGTTGTTACCTTAAAACATTCACACTGATGCGCGTGTTTGCACCAGTAAAAAAATTTAGTCAAAACTCCTTGTAGCAAAAGATACGAGCTGTTCGTTTTGCTGAATAGTATTATGTTACACTGTGGTCGAGTATGCATCTTACAAAGAGCGTTGTTTATGAGAAATATGTAGTGCTCAGAGGATGTGCAAGTGTAGTTGACGCTTACTATAGGTCGTCTCTAGCAGTTTCATTTTGCAATCTTATTTCAAATTAAGTTAATATGGATGACAACTAAGCGTGCTCTATGAACTGGGAGAGTGGTCCACCAATGAAGGGCTGATGTTTTTGTGCAACAAGGAAGTAGAGAAGGCATGGGAGAGGGGGCTATGGGAGGATTATTGGAAATGTGAGGATCCGTGATGGTTGGCTACAGAGCAATATGTTATTTCGTAGTAAGTCATGATCATGTAGTCATGTAGCTAGATCACCTTCAGATGCAAAGTGATCAGTTTCTGACTAGTAAGTGATGTCTTTGTATCTGTTATCACTGAGTTACTCCATCTCCATGTTTTCTTGTCAACTAAGTTGGCAAGACAACATGCAACTGTGCACGTCATGGCTTCATTGATCTGATCAAAATGGTGATGCCTAACAAAGTTTGCCCAATTACTTCTTCCCTTTTTATTTATTTATTTTATCATAACAAAACCATCACTGCCCCAGCTTTTACATGACTGAGGGACAACAGTTCACCACACAAGTTCTCGTTGCTCTGCCGATCATTTCTACGGCTGATAAGCCAGCTAATGTTATTTTGTTGTGAGAGAAAAACATTGCTGTGTATGATAAGCCATGCTGATAATTTCCAGCGAACAACACTAGCTGAAAAACTGACTCAACTCCTTTGTGTGTACCTGAGGAGTTGAGTCAGTTTCAGCTATTCCCTTTGTCACTAGAATAGCCAGGTTTTTGTCCACGAGCATTCCCTTTGTGTGTTCTCTTCTCGTTTAATTAAATGATACACAATTCTCTTGCATGTTCAAGAAAAGACTAAGTTGTTGGTTTTGACGTGCCTGATGACCTGCTGTTGTGTTTGGTTGGAAGTGTCAAGGATTTTGTTTTCATGATTATGTTCTTCGATTATCAGTGCTATGAATGATTTCGATACAACATATGGTCCTGCATGGCACTGCATTGTCGGCACAAGCTTTGGTTCCTATGTTACTCACTCTTTGGGATGTTTCTTGTACTTCTCTACATTCTTCTCTTCAGAACTGCCGTCCAGCCGCAATGAGACCTGGAATCTGTTTACTCAATTAAGTGTAGATGCAGCGCAAATTGTAACTTTGAACAGAATAGATGATGCTCAACACACCGTGGTGCCGCGTTTGAGTAGTAGAGGTAATTTCATCTGTGCACATAACCGTAGAGCAGCCATGCCTTCTACGTCGTACCGTGCGCTGCTGTGTAAACGTTCTTGTGTTGTGGCCAGGAGTTGCAGAGCCTGACTGTCAGATGCTCTCAATCTCCTGCTTTAACTGAGTAGTATTTGTGATGATCTCTCAATACTCTTAACGCTCCCTTGTATCTTGCTTACCAAATGCAAGTAGACCTGTACTTCGGCTCTAAAAAAGTATGAATCTAGGTAAATAGATTTGTAGCAAAAAATTGTATTTTCTTTTTGAGAGAGAGGGAGTAGCTAAGACGACCTGACCCAGGAAAAGATAACAGCTACTTCCTCTATCCCAAAAGACTGAAGTCTAGCTTCTCGTAGAGTCAGAAAATCTTATTTTTGACTAATTACGAAATACATTTGTATAATAAACTTAATTGAAGATTCAGATGTATTCCTTAGATAATATTTATAAATCTAACCAAATTTAAGAGTCTTTTGTCTCAACTAGGTAAGTGCCCGTATGCTGCAACGGAAAACACATAATACTACGTAAATATATATGTATAAGCATAAAAATGTTATTTGGTAACAATTTTAAGGAAAAACTAAATAATAATACAAGATAAACATTTTAGAAGTATTACAATCAACATGTTACAATAATATAGATTGTCTACATCCAATCAATAACATATGACAAGACATAACTACTTGTCTTCCGCTTTCTGCCAGCTTCCTCTCGTTACCTAAAATTTAGATGGATACAACCAATCTCAACAACAAATGACACAAATGCGAGAATATAACAGCTTGTGCAAAACAAAAGACAATACCTTGTCATCAAGTGAGTATCTCTTTGTAGACAATATTTTTCGTGGTATCTACCATTTATCGCTTTTTCTTTTTCTTATCCTTCAGACGGCAGGGGTGGACAACGAGGACCCTAATGTTTGACCCGCCAAAGGGCTCTAGATAACGCAACATACAACCGACCATGGGAGAACACCGCTCGCAAATACACACCAACATTGGGGATAGTCCGCCCTCGCGCCTTTGTTAATCGTCATGGCAAAACCGAAGTCTCACAGAAACCGCTTCCTCTTGAACTTGAACGGAAACATCTCGCCATCCGATGGGCATATGGGTATCCGTGGTAGGAAGACTCGTTTCCTAAGATGGTCTCCACCATAATTTCCGCGATCGATGGTATTTCTTTGGAACCCTCGAACCACCAGCCTGGTTCCATTACAAAGTCCAAATTTAAGGGTCGATGTTTCTAGCAACATGATCGGGCAACCAATCTTGAGCTTTAACATGTGTGGAGGCATACCGCTAGGCATTAAAGTGTTGAGGAACTCGGATGGGTAGTAGTTGTGTGGATCATCCACCACACCGCCAAAGCTATGGTACACCATCTCATCCCCTTGAAAACGGCTTATCATCTTCATGTTAATCTTATCAACCCAGTCATTCTTTGGCGACAATATCGCTCGTGAGGTGATGTAGCTCTTGTTTGACATATTGGCATTGAGGTCAGGGAATATGGAGTCAATTAGTGTATCAAGATCACTCTCTTCCCCTGGCCATGCAGTATGCATATATCATTAGGAAGGAGGATTTCACCGCCTTCATTAGCCTCCTCGCTGCCTCCCCCGGCGCGTAGCAAGTATGCCGCAAAACCATGGGTCGGTGTTTGCCCTCATATTGCGCACCGCTTTGAGATGCCGCATTGAATTCCAAAGGTGTGACATCCGTATCGAGGCACCGACTATTTGAGCTCTTGACCCTTTTCGAACAACTGGGAGAACCTGCCTGAAATCTCCACCGAACACTATAGTCTTTCCCCCAAACGGCAGTCACGACGGTCCATGGTATCACGGCGGTCGTAGTCTAGCGCCGACACCTTGCCTATGCATCATCGCGACCTCGCCCCAAATAATAAGCGATGCGCCTCAAGCAGCTTTTGGCGGTACCACTCGCTTTTATGAAGCCACAATGTTTACCTTCTTCGAGGGTGAGGGGAATCCCCAAGCCGCCGTGCGCGGGTTCTCGCCACCGTGCAATATTGAGGTCGCAACACCGATGTTGCCGCTAAGCCACCGCAATCTTGTTCGCCCACGATAGTAGCGAGTAGGGCTCTATATAGATAAGTCTTTCTCGTTCCGCCAGTCCATCCACAAAGAACAACCCCTTTCCCGCTATCAACAAAGACTCATGATCTCATTATAGGCAGCCTGCTGCTCCTCGTTAAGGGTCTTTGATAGTTCCAAGTCATCAGCGCTTGCCTGAAGATTAGTCTCCTCTACAATCTCTTTGGGAATGCCTCTATATGGATCATATGTGTCGTCGATCTTAGGAAGTGGCAGCTTATCTATCTCCTTGTTCATTGATTCTAATAAATTCCGAATATGTATGAGGACCATCTGCTCCACTGCGTAGCTAGACTGATTTTTGCGCCTATAGTCCTCTGACATTGCATCCTTGTGCTTTTCCCAAAAGTTTTTTCACATCACTCGCTCACAAAATACCAAGATTGTTGCAAAGAGCCTTCGTAGTGCAAATGGCATCATCCACCGAGTAGCTTCAAAGAAGACACTCGTGCAATGTGTTGTCCGGCTTCAATAAGGCCTCTTCTTTCCGCGCAGCTTCTAAAAGTTGGTAGGAGTATGCCGTAAACCGCCATTAGGTCCGTGAAGGGAGGTCGCACTGTGCACATGGTTCGAAGAAGCCCGAGGTAATAACGTTCCCCTTTAGCTGGATTGGCAAATACAACTCTTCCAATCTGTCTTAAAGAATTCTTTTGTTTCCTCCTAATCCATGTTTTGCCCTGTGAGTCCCACCTATAGTACTCGGGAAAGTCTCGATATAATATACCGCGGGCATGTTCAGATGTCATGTTCTTCTCAAAATACGCTGTAAGCATTGACCTTTCAACACCTGGACGGTTAAGCACTCTTCGAACACCCTCGCGCTGGTAAAATGACACCATGTGCATGCCAGGAAGATGGAGCTGCAAGGGCAACACCGAAGGGGACCTATCACTTATATCAAAACCATATATCCTCCACAAGGCTTCTGGAGGAGTTACCCATCTAGCATCCCTATATAGCTTGATCTCATCGATGTTTCCTTCATTGCCCTCCTTGCCAGCCTCTCTCACAGCAACAGACGCACGGTCATGACCCTTGTGGATGTACTTAAACAAGTACTTGACGGCCTTGATGCTCGCACATGCCTCAACATTGATGTGGCAATTGAACAGGCGTAGGAGGTAGGGGTTGTAAGGCACGACCCACCTATTGTCAAGGTCATGCCCGCGAACCTTTTCTTTTCTACCATCATCACGCCGTCTATAAACTGGGTACGAATCCTTGCCCTGTAATGTGGCATCACAGAAAGGGCGCGGGTAGTTGTTCTTGCATGATGTACGGTCCTTTGTGCACGGGCAATTGCGATTAAGTTCTCCACAAGGGCCATGCATCATATGCTTTGTAACCATTTTATACAGTTCCGGATACTTCTTCTTGTTTGGGAGCTCAGCTGAGATGAGAAGGTCATACTGCTCCGCACGTGATCTTGTACTTTCTATCCATGATTAGCAAAAAATGTGCGGCGTAGACCCCCTCTTCAAACTCCACTACATACACATGTGCGCGAACCTTTCCAAGGATGTCCTTTTTGAGCAACTTGTCCTTAAGCTCTTCTAGTTTTGCCCTAAAGACCCGATCAATGAGGTCTGGACGGTCTTGTGGTGTTTGTCCAGGGTACAACTCACGTGTGATCTCATCCCACTTTGGATTACATGTCATGGTTAGGAAGATGTCTGGTTTTCCAAACCTCCGCACCAGTGCCATGGCATCCAAGTACCTACGCTTCATGTCCCTCGGACCTCCGATAAATGATGAAGGCATCACCGCTCTCTTTCCAATGGCTTCGCCCTCACTTCACCCAAGATGCGTGCTATCAACCAATCCTTGGTAGAGGTCGGCCCTAATCTCTGTTTGATGATTACGTATGTAATCCAATCGAGAACTCTCAATTTTGATGTACGTGTCCACCGCAAACTGTTGGAAAAGACGCTGGCCATAAAGTATGGGATTAAAGATTCCTGGTCGTATTTGAAACTTGTAGCAATAGTAGTCACGTACAGAAACACATAAATTTCCTAGAGATTCTGCAAAAATAACTATGGTATTAGAATTGTTTCTAGGAACACAGTTTGAAATAATACATGAAAAGTATAAGGATATAAACAAACCTGTCTCTTCTTCTTCTATACCACTACGAGCCTTACGCAGGGCACGAGTCGCAATGACATCCTCTATAGTAACATCTTTCTTTGGGATATCCATATGCCAACCAAGCTCACCATTAGGTAAGAATAGTGGATATGAAAGAGCATCATAGCAACCATGGTATGATCAGATGCCATGCCTGCTCCTATCTTTCCCATGCAGAACAATACTATTCTGAAACTAGCCAAGGAGTTCACTACCCTCGATCCAAACAGCAGCCACCTCCTTAGCAATTGGCACGTTGTATGTCCTTTGGTCTAGTCGCTGATCAAGGTTAAGTTCGAGACAATAGTCGTTGAGTTGTTTAGTCTGCCCCATACTTCTCAAATGTTGGGAGTACGGGTTGTTACGAAGGATGGCCACCAAACTATCTATAACTTCTTTATCTTTTTCGTACTTCTCTTCACGACACCTTCGATATCGATGCTCAAGGCTCGGATCATTATCGTAGAAGTAAAGCACAAGATGACTGGGCTCCTTACCATCTTCACTCCCAAATGACCTTATGTTGTGATAGATCATGCCATGTGCACGGAAGGTATATATGCCGGTGTTCCTCATGCTAGCAAAGAGAACCCGCCGAGGCGATAGTAGAGGGAAGTGAAAGAGAAGTGGCCATTGAAAAACCTAATATTCTTACGAAAGTGCCTAGCGTCCGAAGTCGAGCTCAGATAAAAGCCTCATGAGCCGGTCCGGTACGACCGGCAGCACTCAAACCGATCTTTCACAAGGCAACAGTAACCCGTGTGGTTCTTTTGGAAACCTCTTCGCACCGCAAAGGGAAACAATCGTAAGGGTGTTTTAGCATGTGTGTCTCGTAGGCATGTTACTATACACCTTTTCGTATGGGTCAGGTACTTCTGGGTTAGAAGTTGTGTCATCGCCGAGTATCGCTTTGGACATCGTCATCTGATTCCTCTAATGAAATGACATTGAAACATAAAATAAAGGTTAGATAATGGAGTGGATGTTTAGAAAGGTATTGGATATTCGGTACAAGTACCTAGCCCAGCAAACAGGTACCCCTCATCCTCTTCCTCGAGATCTACAAATATGTCGCCCTCATCATCGCCTCAGGGCCGTCACAGTGCCATGAGACATTACACTTTGGGTACCAATAAAGGAAAGAAAATGTCGTGAAAGAATGTTAAAAGTAGTGCAACTTACCGTGTCGCCAAGTAATGGTTGTTCAGGTGTAGCTTGTGCACTTCGATTGCTTGGTCCAACACTTTCTGTCAATCACATAATGGACATGATTGAGAAAAAGAATAAGGTTTTACATGACAAGGACCGAGAGAAGTGAGGCCTCGTTATTTACCATTGTTGGTCATGCATTCGTCATCATTGTTAGCTTCTCCTATGTTTCGACCAATACGACGCTCAAACGTAGCGTTACGATGGGCTAACAATGCATGTCCTTGGCCAGATGGAAGAGTCCATCTATGTGTCATATGACCAGGCAATATATGACCACATTCTTTATCATCATCGTTTGTCTCCTCTATAGCTTGTGGGAAGCAAATAGATGTTGTCGTTGATTCTGGAATAACCAACTCACTGGAGCTTGTTGTGGGTCCATGAGAACCAAATGAGTTTGGAGTGGACCACTCTATCATTGGATTAAAGAGTGGATTCTCCATTGCAATGGACTCACTGTTTAAGGTGTGTTTCTGTGCCTCCCTAGAGCTGTCAAGGTTCACTATCATTGCCTCTTTACGAGATGGAGTGTTATTGTAAAGTCTTTGTTGCTTGCGCCTTTGTTCCCGTTGCTCAGGTGTCTTGTTTGCATATGTCTTCCTAAACCTTGCAGTCATGTCTGCATATGTCATTTTGTACCTTTCTTGATTAACTATGCTACGAGTAGTAATTGCATCATCACCTACATAGTCATGTTTGTTAATATAGTATCGAGGATAACCTATCAACGACCCTCTCATTGTATATAAACAATTTATTTACCTGACAACGGATTGGACATGACTATATCCTCAATATTGTTTGCAAGGAGTGAATCATTCCTATGCAACCAGTCATCTGTTTGGTTAGGATCCATGTTTTCCTTGTTTGATGCATGATGACCGTCTACCAATTGCGACACACCACATATAAGAAACATCAATAGTAATATCTATATTACTATATCATTCACAATCATTTATAGTATACAACCATTGGTAGTTTCAATATGTAGGTGTTCCTCCTTTCTTTTTTTATATGCCTCCCGACGTTTTTTATTTTTTTCGTCCCTTTTCTCTTGAGACATTTCATGCCATCGAGCCTTATCTCTTTCTCTTTGCGTTGTTCAGCATCACTTCCTGCAGTGTTACATTCATATAACATTGAGCATGATGATATGATGATGATAATAATAATAAAACAACACATTAAATTTAAATGAATGTGTATTTTGTTTACCTCCATTAATAGTGTTAGTCTTGTCACCCAATGGTGCTGGAGAGCCCCTGTTTTCCATAGGAATATCCCACAATTTCTTGTAGTCTACCTTCTATGGTATTTAATTATCCAGGATGGTAACTGTTAGTTGGAAAACAACAAAAGATCACTCATCTAATATTAAGCACAATAGTTTCATAACAATTGCTTATGTCCATTAAAATTGAATATGCAAATGTAATTCAGTGATCTCAAATAGGCATAAAAAAACATATACAAGAACTGAAAAAATATATTCAAGTCCTTCACCATTAGGCTCTGTACTAAACAGTTGGCAGGTTGAGGCTTGCTATTCAGGATTGATGTTTACTACAGTAGCAGACTACATATCAATGCTAGATGGTTCTCTGAGGCAAACATGTATACGACTCTTCCAGTTTGCTGTAGTAGAGTTCCTGCTCATTTTTCGAATAAGTTCAGTAACATGATTCAAGATTTAGTGTGGTGCTCTGTTGTTATCAAGTAATTAACAGTCAGCTTGCAGTTTTCAAAACATTTACATTTTCAAAAAGTATGTTATGGCTATGCTTAGCACGCAGATCAAACTATATGGCTATGCATCACCAATAGAAGAAAAAAAGCATAAGCTTTGGGGTAAAAGGTTACTGCAGGCATAGGAATATAAGATGGACTTTTCTTTTTCGATTTGCACCATAGGAATATATTACTGAATCAGGAAGAGAACAGTTATATAGCTTTGGGGTAAAATCTGAATATATGATAAGGAATAATATCTCATACACCTGATCAGGAAGAGAACAGTTAAAAATTCAATAAATATATAAAACTTAAAGGAAATATATTAGATATATAGCTCATAGCTCATGACTCTTAAATCCTACACTGCCATTGCTTAATTAATATTTACACCTCATAACCTGCTAGAGTATGTTAACAATTAGGGACAAGCGTATGCAAATAAAAGTCGAGATTTACACCTCATAACCTGTTGTAACTGAACAGGTCCCCACTGCCCCAGTATGTTAAGAAAACAGTTACAATAGTTTTATTCCCAAAATTTAGATAACTCACTAACTTCCTCCTGCAGTGGTGACTTGCTAATTTCTTCTTGAGGCAATGTCTTGTGGCAAAACTCCTCTGCAAAGAAAAGCAGCAGTTACCACCAAATAACAGCCAATTCATATGAAGGACTTTTATTAAAATAGTTGAAGAAATTTGAGGTTGACAAACTGCATGTTTGGGATAGAAGTACCTTTGTGCTTTATAAAGGATGTGACAGAGCAACTACAAGGATTAATGAAGCAGTAAATTAGGTTGAACTAATAAATATATTGAGTGCTAATGCTTTTTAGTTAATCTGAAACATATATGATATAACCAGTACCAAAAACATTTAGTATGAACACTAAGATTTTCAATCTTGACTTTGTTGTCATAAGCAAACACTGTAGAGCTGTTTAATAATCATAGGAGATTGACAAGAAAAGAATAGATCATGCTATTTCTAAAGACAAAAAATAATGCCATACCAAAAGAAAACCCTGCTACAACAGGTCTTATCTAGGGCAGTTTCTAAACAATTAAAAAATAAATCTGTAGAAATAGTGACCATTTACCATTATATTCATATATAATTAATACTTTCAGTAAGCCGTTCACGTTGTGGGTGTATTGATAATATTCATATATAACATATGATACGCAACCTGTTCACGATGTGCAGCAAATATATATACCATGCTAGGCAGAATGCAATACCGAAACATGTGCAGAGATTGGTCAAAAACAATATTCATATCAGCTTCTTTTGCTAAAAAGTTGCAGGCCAACGAATCATATGCAATCATGTCTGCCAAATTGATTCATCTCAAATAAATCATAGATCGACAACCCGCAGCCCAACAAAGCGATGGGAATTGAAACCGAGCAGGGGAAGATATGGACGGCCACAACAAATTAACATATGGACCATCAACAGCTAAGGCAGTTGTAGCGGCAGTGGGCAAATCAAACCTAGCAGCTACGGCAGTCAGCACTACCACATGGCGGCTGCGGCACAACAACCCGACGGCAATAGATCGGAGCACTTACACGGCGAGCAATGGAGGAGCGACGTCCGCGGCGGCTGCCAGCGCCACTTGTTGTAGGATGCGTCGTATCGCGGGTACCCGGCGTCACCGCCGCTGAGGATCCACGCGATGGTCCTGCCCCCTCGCCGGGCTCCTCGCGAGGAGCCGCCCCGCCCCTCAGGTCCGGCCTGCCCGCTGCTGACTCTGGCCGTGAGCCCACAACTGCGGGTTAGGAAAGGACGATGCGGACTCACAGCGGCTGGGCGGGATGCGACAAGCTCCGTAGCGGCGCACAGAGTGGTGGCGGGGAGCTGCGGGCGGCGGCCTGGCAGCGTTGCGGGTGGCGGCCTGGCTTCTCTCCTGTGGCGGCAGCGCAGACGGCAGCGGGATGAGGTGAGCAGGGCTGGCGGTGGCTGGTTGGCGCGGCCCCTGGTGGTCGGGACTGGGGCGGCGGCGGTCGCCCTGGTGGCCGGTGGGGCGGGCGAGTTGGCTAGACGCGGGTTTGTGGCCGGCCGGTTGGGCGGCGGCGGTGGGGCGGGGACCTGCTGGCCGGGGATTGGGGAATGGGAGTAGGGCGGCGACTTGGCGAGCGGAGGCGAGCTTGGGGAGCTGGTTTGGTCGGTTTGGTGCGGGTTATTTTTAGGCTGCGTTTGGAAGTAGATATTGAGAGGCTTGGCATTGAATCAGTTCAATACCACCTGGCCATGGATTGAAACGTGCCACAATTCAAATGTTATTGTTTGATGGCTATTGCATTCCCTTTTGAATCATAACAAGCAATCAAATCCAATTTCGGTTTGATGTACACAAGCATGGAATTGGTATTTACCACTTCTCTTCCACAAAGACCGACGGAGGGGGTCCTGTGGCTCGCCCGAGAGGCCCCGTGTATCGCTGCTGGGGCTCACCGGCGGAGAGGAGCAGCCGCGGCGCGGGCTTGCCGACGGAGGGGCGGGAAGAAGGCAACTCCCGCCCTCCCCGCCAAGTCACCCGCCGCCCGCGAGGGGATGACGAAGAGGCCGCCCCGCGAGGAAGACGAAGAGGGCCGCGCCCACGAGGACGACGAGGATGGCCACCGCCATGAGGAAGACAAGGACACCGCGAGGAAGAGTACTAGGAGGAGGAGGGGGCGCCTGGGCCGGAGGGAGGAGGGAGCCGGCGCACCCTACCGACCTGAGGGAGAGGGGAGGGCGGCGCGCCCCGGCCGAGGGAGAGGGAGGGCGGTGCGCCACGAGGGAGAGGGAGGTGGCGCGGCCCGCGACCGAGAGGAGGAGAGGGCGAAGCCAAAAGGGACGAGGAGGAGAGGGCGAGCGGTAAGGACGTCCGCCGGCCATGAGGACGTGGGGGGGGAGCTTACGAGGAAGGGGGTGGCGGTGGGAGCTCACGGGCAAGGAAGCCGTAGAGGAAGGGAGCTGGACGAGGAAGGAAGTCGATGCGATTCCAAATGACCCGAGGGGCCGGGCTCGTATCGCCGGATCGGTGAAGCCAATGCCGCTGGAAATGAGCATGGTTTCCGTGCTTCAATGCCGTAGCCATCCAAACACAATGTAATTGAATCATGCTACCTCCAATTCCAATGCCATGGCCTCAATGCATATCCAAACGGAGCCTTATTCTTATTTTTGAAACCCACGGGCGGGGACTGGGAGCGGGGCGAGCTTTCGTTTCGCCGGGAGGTTTGGGAGCGGGCGAGGACGATATCATCCGGGCTTTTGGTGGTAGGAAAAGCGTGACTTTCATAATTGACAGCGGACCACGCCCCTATGGCCAAGGCGTGAACAAAAAAGAGGTGAGGATGAAGGTAAGTCAATCCATAAAATAAATTAATATTTAGAGCTGTCTTAAATAAAAAGTTTGATTAAATCTATAAAAAAGTGCATCAATATTGTATTAATTATTTGGTGTGATAGATGTTACTTTTTTCATATTAAAGTAAAGATAGTTTAACTTAACGACTTCTAGAAGTTGATTGTTCGGCATGATGCAAGGTGCCAAAACGCTCCTTGCATGAAGCCTAGAGAAGCCAGAAAAGTTTCTGTACTAAGAAATCAGAGCCTTAGCTCCTAACAAAATTGGTATAAATCAGAGCCTTAGCTCCTAACAAAATTGGTATAAGAATCTACCCAAAAAAGCTGCTCGACAAGAGAAGCCAAACTCAGAGTCATGTCAAACTAGTCCTTATTTTGGGATAGAGTTCGTTATCGTTAGACTAAACATAGAGTATATGATGATACTACCTTCGTCCCACAAAAATATATATTAAGTGCATTCTATGACACTAGATATGAATCACAGAACTGCTAGTATATCAATTTGATATGTTTTTTAGTCTTATTAATACAGCCCCCCAAAAAAAAATCAACTCAGACAGAAAGTATCCGGTATTATACATTTGTACAGATTACTAGATTTTGAATTTAATCCAATCCAGAGTTTAGATAGAACGTTTAGATTTCAGCGATTTGCTGATTCTGAAGTCACCTTAGAACCAGACACCAAACCCAACACATTCATAATTGAGAATGGGGCACACAAATGCGAATGTCTCGCTGAGACTGAGGAATCAAAGGGAACCAAAAAGCAGACCACTGAGACCAGCCATTGATTTAGGACCACTCACAATAAACGGCGATGAAAAGGTAAAATGCAAGTGACAACAGTTTAAAGGGCTTCCCAACCCAACCAGACCTGGGCTCCAGTGCCCCCGCCTGAAACGAGGTGGGACACGGAGGCCTTGCCCGGAAACATCTCATATGGGGAGCCCTCAAATTTTCCCGACAATAATCATAACACGGCTACAATCGTCGCACCCAAGAAACCAGGGTCCAGATCACATTGCATAGTGTCATTAGACAAAAGCAAACACTAGCTACTAGTTTCTAGGCACGTAAAGCCGGTTTTACTGCCCCTCGCTCGAGTCGCGCTTGGGCGCCTCCCTGATCTCCTCAGCAGGGTCCTCCTGCATCCAAGCACCAGAAATACGATTGTTCAGGGGAAAAGTTGATTTCAGGAAGATCCAATTCAAGAGTGCGAAGAGAACTCAGATGGGTCTTACCGAGATGTCAGAAGTCCATAGGGTCAAGTTATCACGGAGGAGCTGCATGATCAAAGTGCTGTCCTTATAGGACTCCTCGCTCAGGGGTGTCCAGTTCGAGATGGCCTCGTCAAAAGCCTGCAAATTGCCCAGGAGGGAACATCAGCATGATGTCTTTTACATGTCAATGGTCTCAACTCTCAACAAAGAAATGAACTCTAAACAATTAAGATGTCCATTCTTCTTTCAGCTTTGGAAGACTTTAGAACACCAGATAGGGTAAAAAAATATTCAAGCACATGAGCTAAGCTACAATGTTTGAAACGATCAAAACCCTTGCAATTTAATAGCATGACAAACTACACAAAGTCTACTCACAGAAACAAAACTGGCCAAATACATATACCCAAAAAAAAAATGCAGAATGCCAATATTGTGTAATATCCAACCTTTTATGAGCCATGAGTACCTAAAACCTAAACTTAGAACAAACAATTTCAACAAGTGCAGAATATACTGTAATATTTTTATTCTCCCTAACGTCAATTTGACTTTTTTTTTTATCACAACAAAGTCAATTTGACATTGATCTAAAAGGATTTGCATAACTGTTCAAGGACATATTTAAATTAATTGCAGATATTAGCTTAATACAAAGTAGCAGCCAACCAAAGGACATAATAACAAAAGGTTAGGTACACCCCAATAGGATGCTCTAGTGTGCACACACTCAGCGCAACAGTTGACTGCAATTAAAAGATGTTTTCTCCCAAAATACTGATTCCAAAAAGTTCCATTGTTGCACAAGTCAATGACAGAATAGTGAAGAACCAAAATGTTAGGTTTCCTGTCCATATCACAACTTGTGCACAAACCAATCCATGTATAAACATGTGTGACAACGAAAAAAACAATTACTCCCTCCGTTTTTTTTACATGCTGTATTAGGTTTTGCCTTAAGTAAAATGTTTCTAACTTTGACCATCAGTTAAAAAAAACGTGCAGTTTCACTACATGTGAACCACATATATTATGAAAGTATTTTTCATAGTGAATCTAAAGGCGCAAATCTTTTATTGTTAGACTATATAATTGTTTTCAGAAATGGTGGTCAGAGATAGAAATATTTGACATAGGACAAAACTAATATGCATGTAAAAATACAGGGAGTAGTATTTTTTTATTAATGCAGTTTTATAATATCTAATATCTGGAGGGCTTCATAGTTCATACAGCAGAAAAATTATTTAAAACTTCAAAAGTCTCACGAAAGTAAAGGGTTGTAGCATTGAGACTAGAGATGCAACAAAGGAGAAAAAGGCAACATAGCAAATATGGCCCTCTAGTGATAATATTGACACATAATAATGTTCTATATGCCATTTCCCCTACTGCTCAATTAACAATGGTCTTAAGTCATTTTATATGTACAGCATATCAACAAAAACAGACCACCAATTCCCTATGCACATCCTAATGGATAATATACTAACAAAACATCAAATGATGCTGAAACACAAACCTGCTTGGCAAGACTGCAAGCGCGATCAGGTGAGTTGAGAATCTCGTAGTAGAACACTGAGAAGTTGAGTGCCAGTCCAAGCCTAATAGGATGAGTTGGAGCAAGCTCAGCCAAAGCAATGTCCTGAATGCACCACAAACCCCTTTTCAGCAAACTTGTAATAAAACATGATATCATAAAAAAAACAAGCATAAATGCTTCACAAAAGGAAATTGCACACTGATTAAAACATGAAACAAAAATTGTTGACCTGGGCAGCCTTGTATGCTACCATGGTGTTCTCAGCTGCGTCCTTTCTCTCAGCTCCAGTCTTGAACTCAGCAAGGTATCTAATCATGACAACTGAATCAGTCAAACAAAAACATAATCCCATAGCAAATGTGGAAGTCTTACAGGGATTCATATACAATCACGTTACCTGTAGTAGTCACCCTTCATCTTGAGATAGAAGACCTTGGACTCAGGGGCTGTGGAAGACGGCACAAGGTGGGACTCGAGCAGCTTGAGGATGCCATCACAGATCTTGGTGAGCTCAGTCTCAATCTTGCCACGGTAGTCCTTGATGAGTGTTACACGGTCCTCATTGCCTCGGCCCTCCTCCTTCTGCTCAATGGAGGAGATGATGCGCCATGAGGCACGGCGAGCTCCAATGACGTTCTTGTATGCAACAGACAGGAGGTTGCGCTCCTCCACAGTGAGCTCCTCTGAGTCAACAGTCTTGGCTACCTTCTCCATGAACTCAACCATCTCCTCGTACCTCTCTGCCTGCTCCGCGAGCTTGGCCATGTACACATTTTCCTCACGCGAAAGCTCTGCTGATGCCATCTTACAGTTGGGTTTTCAAAATACGCCGGATCTGCAGGTACAGGGTTGTCAGAAGCAGTGAGTTAACTTCATCGCACGATTAACATACACCGATATATGGGACAACGATCTATGGCATGAAATAGGTACTAACTAGGCGTTATGTCATATTCGGACCCAGACAGTCATAACAGACTCAGATAGGGGATTTCCAAGTGGGGAAAGCACAATTCTCAGCATAAAACACGAAAATCTGATTGGCGAACTTTGACTACAATAAACCACAAACTAGACGTAGCTGAAAGCACGTCTACTAGCTTCTAGCACTTCCTCTAACCTTGAAAACGGCCAGATCTGAGTACCTAAGTACGAAATTCCGGCGGTAAAACCTCCGCCGCTTAACAAGTATGACAGAATCAACTGCTTCGACTGGAGTACAGGCTGCTGACGGATCCGTACGCGTATCACATCAGATCAAACAAACACGGATCCGCGTCCTCGCGCCTACTCGATCTAATCCACTAGTACACCCCGAAATTCAACGCAAAAACAAGCAAAGCCTCAGGGAAGAAAGGGGGTCGAAGCAGCAGCGACCCAAACCCAAGAGAGTAGGAGAAGCCGAGGGACGGAGCAGGGAGGGGGGAGCGAAGGGGGTAGGTACCTCTGCCTCTGTGTGCGTCGTGCTCCGGCGTTCGTTCGTTCGAATTGCGGGTGCGCGAAGAAGAGACGGCGCTGCGCTGCCCCCTGCCCTGGACCCGGGGTAGAAAAGGGATGGCTCCGAGTCCCGCCGCCGCCAATCAGATGGCGCCGCGTGTCGACGCCAGCGTGGCAGTCCTAATCCCGCCCGGCGCATGTGGTCATCTGGTCCCACCGGGCAGACGGAGAGGCGGAGCCATCGACGAATTCAAGGCCGTCACGACGTGTGGGGACCGGACAGCCTGCTCCCACATGTCAGGGTGGCCCGCACGCCTGCCTGCCTGCCTGCCGCTGTGATGGTGGGGCCCAGTGCCGTCTTGGTGATAAGCTCGTCGGGCGCGCCCTCCGGCCGCCGGGCCCACGCAGCGAGACGACAGCCTGGAGGCGTTGGACCGAGACCGGGCCGGGGGCGGGCGGCGCGGGGGCGAAAGGGGAAAGGAAAATGATATTCTTCTCGCACGGGCCGCAAAGCTGCCTGAGTTACTGATCTGTGGGCCCGTGTGGCTCGCTGGCCACGTGACGTCCCTTCGTGCGTGGGGTGAACTGGACTGGCGGGTTGCGGGGAGGAGCGGGATGGATCTGAACCTGGACGGGCGGGGCCAGGAGCGACAACCCGTGTCGCTGGGGAGGCCGCGGGCCCGTTCCTGGGCAAGCGTCACGTGACATGAGGCGGCAACGGCTGCAAGTGGGATGGACATGAATTTCAAATTGATTTCAAATTATAAGATATTTTTATTTGACATTTCTAGATAAATTATTTTTACTACGTGTACTATTATGTTAACTTTGTTTTAAGTCAAACAATTGTATTTTTGATATTTCCAAAAATTTAAACTGATCCACGATGGATACACATAGCTTTTAGGTCTGCTATGAGAAATACCTTCATAGTATATAATTTATATATTGTGAAAATATTTAGATTTTTTAAAAATAGATAGTCATATATATTAATATTTGAAAAGCTATACCCGTCACATGATTCATACGGAATGAAATTGACAAGCAAAAATTACCTCTGCATTTCAATGCCAAGAAACATACATCGAAATGTGGAATCGGTCAAATGTGATTAGATAAATATGCCTTCCCACACACCTAGAGACTCGTTATAGAATAATAATGTTGTTACCTTTTAAGTATTCCTATGGAGATACTTGAGAACCTAGATATGGAGCCAAGTGGGCAGATAGAAAATTTAATTATTGTTACCGGGTCGCTGTCATTCTTCTGGTGAGATGTCCAGTTCCAGTCTCCCCTTTCACAAACGAGGGCAGCCAAGTTTGACCATAATCTCCTTTTACGGTTTTACCTGGTCCAATTTTTACGGCTAGTCGGCTAACGCTCTGTGTCGATACCATTTGCTCGGCTTATTGTACGCATTAATCTTTTATTACTCCTCTTGCATCCTTGCACACGGATCACATTTGCCACCATTTGTCTTTTGCTTTAGGTGATGTACGTATATATAGCTCAGTTTGATGTTAGAAGGGGTAATGGAGTCCTTGCTGTCTCTTCTCCCTCCCTCTCTCTTTTCATGGATAGTTGTGGCATTAATGCTCAACTATTGTCTTTTGCTAAAAAGAGAGCACTCTTCGACTAAATTGTTGTTTATCTTGAATCTGGCGGAAGATCGGAAATCAACGGTGAAGAACGTGTTGTGGGGAAAAAGTGATTACTTGGAGAGTAAAGATATGAAGAAAGGCTACTCCATGCCCGGTCAAATGCTTCTGACGAAAAGCATATTTTGCATTGCTAGGGTTAGGGGATACACTTTCCACGGTTTTCTTGCATGAGTGGCGTGATAAATTTAATTAGGGCTTGCATGTGTGGTATGACAAATTTAGCTAGGGCATACGAGGTTGTTAGCCCACGTTAGACTACCATGAAGCGCTCTAAGCCTATGACGTAGTTTTATATAACAAAGAAAAATGTTCAGTTAACCAAAGGTAACTTTGTCAAGAATCAAACTAAGAGACTTTTGGGCTAATCTTTTGTGCGGCACTTACACTTTGATGGAAGCTTTCGATGCTTTTTAGTCAGACTATTAAACTAAATGCATGCTTCAGTTCTCTCTGCAGTCCATGGAGCGGATCCCATCCTCTTTGAGACAGAAGTCTGACGCATGTTGCTACTCGTAAGCTTGATGACTACGCTCTCCTCTGTTAAACTTAGCCCTGATGTACCTAACACTGTAGCCATGAAAAGAAACACCCCAAATTTCAGGTTTTGCAATTTAATCAATTTGGAAGCAGCACAACGTTGCATTTATTATTTCAGAATGCTTAATTGTAGTTTTCTGAATTTTATGTGCAAATGAAAGTTTTAGGAAAAAGTCCAAATTACTATCTCCATCTATACACTAGGTCCGGATGACCCCCCTAAAGTATCAAAAAGTTTACTTAACCCCCTCCTTTCACTAAACCGGTTCAGATTTCACCTTTTGATATAACTTAGCCGGGTTTTTTTAAAACTACAATTGACACCTCAGGTACATGACGTGGCAAATATGCATTTTGGTTCATAATAGCCCCCTGTATATATGGCACTTACGTATCAATTATTCGATAGTTTGACAGGGAAAAAGAATTTGAAGTGAAAGTAACGGTAACTTTTAGCATAAAAAATCTCACAATGTTTACTGACCACTTCAGTATCATTTGAATTAATCCCAAACAACTAAGCAAGTACGTAAGAACACATTTTACATAAAATGGACTATAATGTGTTCTTGGCTTGGCAACGACTATATTTTTTCACACACGAATGATCTTGAAGCTGCTCTAAGAAAGCATATCACGTACATCGTCTTCTTTATTCTTTTGAGTCCCAGTAGCTTTTCTTGTCTTGTTTTGCACGCTACTGCAATTCAGTACCGAGGAAAACAAGAAGAAGTTCAGATTACAAGACAGAAAAATGATTCGGTTGAAAGCACTAGCGGAATATCAGCTCTTTTCCTTTCTCCATTATCTTTCTTTCTTTGATTTATTCTTGGGTTCACATGTTTGCGGATGAAAACGAAAATTGATACACATCTGCACCTTTCGGTTTGTCCACGCCGATCAATCCTTTCACTTCCAGATCATACGCCTGATTGATCTTACTCCACAGATGCAAAAATCGAAGACGACGGCGGCGGCTGGTGTGCTAAAACAAAGGGGCCAAAATACGACGGGTTAATTAATCTGCTCTGAACCAAACCCTACATACCTGCCCTGCCACGTAATGTAGTTGAGGTGTCAACCATACTAAAACAACTGGCCAAGTCAGCAGGCTCAGTTTTACGTATATCGTTAAAGGTGAAATCTAAACCGGTTCAGCAAAAAGAGGGGGTTAAGCCTTTTGATACTTTAGGGTCATCCTCGACCTAACAGATAGATGGAGGTGGTAATTTGGACTTTTTCTAAAGTTTTATTCTGGTTTTATCTAGACGTTTCAGGTCTATGTAAAAGTTTTTTTTTTGAAACTAAAAGAAAATCTTTTTATTTTGGATCGAGCCTTCCCTCTAGATTTCAGATTTTTCAGAATGCAGCAGTCACCTTACCCTTTCGTTTTGGATCGAGCCTAGGCTTCCCTATGTTTCTTAGCTGGGTTGAGGCCCATTAAACTTGGATGCAGACACCAACCAAGTCCTTATGTCATTTCCACATTCCACGTGGTAACCTACCGAAGTAAACTCAAACCTATTTTTCACCTTGAACTCTAAAACCAAATATCTTAACCCCTGAATTCCCAAAACCACAAATTATCTTCCTGTACTGGTCTAGACTGGTTTCAAAGACAAGATGAACTTTTGTATTAGTATAACAAATTAATAAATGTTTGGTAAGGTAGCAAGAAAGGGCTAGTCCGGTATGAGCTTGCAGAGCCAAAATTAATTCTACTTGCATAAGTCTTCCCACAAAAAAAAAAAAAAAAACATTGACGTGCTCAAAACTAGAGAGACCTAGCAATGTTATGGTAACATATGTTAAACTTGACCAAATTTAAATAAAAGCTACTTATATTTAACATACTAAAATGTTGTGACTAGATATATACATATATTAAGCTAAAGTTGCAAGTGAATGCAAATTGATGACATATGAAGATACCACTCCACATAGAAAGAATTATGAATAGATGGACAAAAAAAAAAACTTGTAAAGTTATTGGTAAGTTTATCACGACTCAGTACAAGTTCAAAGTATTTATATGCCTGTTATGTTAGAACATAAAAAAGCACACGGGCAACTACTTTGTATTAGCTATAGATATTTAAACACAGATGTAATGCCTATGTTGTCTTAAATCTTAACCTGTACAGAAACATGGGTCAATATACTTAGGCCCTGTTTGCATCCCTATAGATAGTAGTTATATGTTGATTATCTCTTTTTTTGATCCAAATAGGTATTAATTATCTCTTTTTTGATCCCTCCGTTCCAAATTATAATTCGTTTGACTTTTTCAACTCCAAGTTTGACCATCGGTCTTATTCAAAAAATTTGTGCAAATATTGTCAAATTTAAGTTATTCTTAAGGATCTTTGGTTAATAAAGCATGCCACAACAAAAGTTGTGATATTTTGAACAGATTTTTGAATAAGACGAGTGTGGTCAAACTTAGGTTTGAAAAAAGTCAAATGAACTACAATTTGAAACGGATTTAGTAGAACTATCCCACTATCTAGACCAAATCAGATAATGGAGTATTATCCAGTTAACTACTAATTCTGAGACTTCCTAGTGAAGATAATTAGTTGGGATTCTCTTTAAGTGTTTTACCTAAGCCAAACCGTAGGACAATTTCACTCTGCATTTGCCACTGAACTAAGCTGTCGCCATGGCATGCAGCTCCCCGTCCGGGCATGTACTTGTCCGACGAAAGAATCCTATTGGTGCCGGAAACGATCGCACCAAATCCGTCGCTGCTTTAACAATCGCGGATAGATTAATTATGCACCGGAATCGACGTGACAAAGATTCCCTGTGTTTTATTCGAAACACATCTTTGCAGCCACGATAAGTTTTGATAATCCGGGGATGAACCCAGACCTCTGCTTTTGTTTCGGCACCTACTCCGTAATCATTCTTACCGAGAACCCTAATGATCTAGTACAGTACTAGCTTTTTTGTCTGCAGTGCGGGTACCTAAATTCCTGGACTCTTTTCCGAGAAAAAATGAGGTGACTCATGATGCCCATTGCTCGCTGCCGAGCTGCTATAAATACCATGGTTCCATGCCACATTTCAGCGTGTGTTGCAGCAATAATCTGACTGACCATGGTCTCCCCTTCGTCGTCAGCTCTCCCCAAGGTTCTTGGACACGGCTGACTTCCCTTCCATGCAATCTGAATCTGATTTAGACGACGATCATTCACCAGCAGGTGCTCTTTTCTTGTGCTCCAGGTCGTCGATGACACGACCGGTGAAGCCACCCCTCGCCGCGCCAAATGGTGGTACGTGACGTTCCACAACGTCACCGCGATGGTCGGCGCCGGCGTGCTCAGCCTGCCGTACGCCATGGCTCACCTAGGATGGTAACCGACTGACCCCGACCCACGACGACTCACGGCTCACGGCGTACGTGGCTCGATCTCTGACTCGAGCAGTGTTTCTTCTTGCTTCGATCGATCAGGGGCCCCGGGTTGGTGGCGCTGTCGGCGTCGTGGGCGATCACGCTGTACACGCTGTGGCTGCTGATCGAGCTGCACGAGTGCGTGCCCGGCGTGCGGTTCGACCGGCTCCGCGACCTCGGCGCGCACGCGCTGGGCCCGCGCCTGGGGCCCTGGGTGGTGGTGCCGCAGCAGCTCATCGTGCAGCTCGGCTGCGACATGGTGTACATGGTCACCGGCGGCAAAGTGCCTGCAGAAGTTCGCCGAGTCCGTGTGCCCGCGCTGCGCGCCGCTGCACCAGTCCTACTGGATCTGCATCTTCGGCTCCTTCCAGTTCCTGCTGTCCCAGCTGCCCAACCTCGACGCCATCACCGCCGTGTCCTTCACCGCCGCCGCCATGTCACTCTGGTACTACTGATCGAGCAGCTAACTGCTGTACGTGCGTGCGAGCATGCCATGGCATGGATCTCAATGACGAACTCAATCGTGTATATGTGCGTTGCAACGTGCAGCTACTCGACCATCTCGTGGGCGGCGTGCGCGGCGCGCGGTCCGGTGCCCGGGGTGAGCTACGCGTACAAGGCCGGCACGGCGGCGGACTCGACGTTCCGGGTGTTCAGCGCGCTGGGGCAGGTGGCGTTCGCGTACGCGGGGCACGGCGTGGTGCTGGAGATCCAGGCCACCATCCCGTCCACGCCCACCAAGCCGTCCAGGGCGCCCATGTGGAAGGGCACCGTCGCCGCGTACCTCGTCACCGCCGCCTGCTACTTCCCCGTCGCGCTCGTCGGATACTGGGCCTTCGGCCGCGACGTCGGCGACAACGTCCTCGTCGCGCTGCAGCGCCCGTCCTGGCTCGTCGCCGCCGCCAACATGATGGTCGTCATCCATGTCGTCGGAAGCTATCAGGTAATAATAACTTGTGTTCGCTGGTCTGTATGATACATGTCACTGACTGTAGATGAAACGCAAAAAAATTGGCCTCTGAATCTGCATCATCGGACAGGTGTATGCGATGCCAGTTTTCGAAAAAACATGGAGACGATTCTGGTGACGAGATTCAGGCTGCCGCAAGGATTACTCCTCCGTCTCGTGGCCCGATCGGCTTACGTCGGTACGTATCAACTGACGACAGAGTGATCACTGAAACCTTCAACTTTTGCATGCCAATTGGACTTGACACCATTCATGTCTGTGAACTGTTATTGTTTGCAGCATTCACGCTGTTCATCGCGGTGACTTTCCGTTCTTCGGCGACCTCCTCGGCTTCTTCGGAGGGTTTGGGTTCACGCCGACCTCCTACTTCGTAAGCAGCAGCCTAGCTTCCACTTCCACACAGACACGGCCAAACAAATTCTTTAGATTTACCAATGACGAAACTTGCTGGATTCTCTTCGCAGCTCCTGCATTCTTTGGCTGAAGATCAAGAAGCCGCCGAGGTTCAGCGCGTCGTGGTGTGCCAACTGGGTAAGCGACGCCAACGCCTGTTCCTCCCACGCATGCTTTTACAATCTGGGAGAGTTCAGTTCAGACTTCAGAGCTGGCACTGGCCTCCGGCTGCTCACACCTTGCTTCATCCGCGTCTCTTTGTCAGGGCTGCATCGTCGTCGGAGTGCTGTTGATGCTTGTGTCTACCATCGGCGGCTTAAGGAGCATCATCCAAGACGCGTCGACGTTCCAGTTCTACACCTGAATTGCTGACGCTCTTGCATGTGTATACGTGCGTGGCATCATCCCAGTAGATCGTCACCCTCGTGCACGCTCTTGCATGTGTATAAGTGCAGAGGACGATGCGGCAGACTGTACTCGCTAGTCGCTACGGCGGTATGTTTTCTACGGATTTTCATACAAGACGGGCTCAACTTGCTTTGTAGCTGTCTCTTGCGAGTGCCGTGGCACGGCGGCTTATGTATTTTGTACTACTTTCTACCTTAACACAAAGTATACTTTCTACCTTAACACAAAATAATCCTTTAGTGAAGATATTATAACGCCAACATAAACTAGATGTTATAGCTGCAAACCAGGCACGGAGGTACATTAAAACTTGCAAACAAACGTTGAAGAGACAATACTTACAGTTTAGAACAACAAAACGTACATTGGTTGGAATAATATAAATAAATCCAATACTTTACATTAGTCATTAATGACACAATACAAGAGGTAAATCATAACAAAAAAAAATGATGCGATAGGACAAAAAGATTAAGCATTTCAATAATTAATCAATCAATTCCACTTGCAATACACGACAAAGATAAAAATGTGCAACTAAAATTGTAAGTCACATTTAATTTAGAGTAAATTTAAATGTACCATTAAAGAAGGACTTGCTGTCGGATATAAATATCATGATACCCTAAGACAGGGGGTTAAGTGAGAGACAAAGACGGCCTCGCCGACAAATAACGATGGCAAGACAGAATGAGTCGACCCTTTCATAGGGCAACCCGCCTCGCTCCCACCCTAAGACGGGGTTGGCGCCCGCCCTCGACCCATAGGATGTGAGGTTAGGTTTCATCCGAGCCGCCAAGAGGCCTATCCGACTCACCTCGACTCATCCCACGGGGCAATTACGCTCGCCCAACCTACACTTTGCACTTTTACAAACAGATCATCGGGCAAGGCGGACGCCTCTTTGCCTTTTCTTGCTCAACACGCAAGGGCAAAAGTGTGCAATGGGTTTCCATGCCCTTCTCAACTATCTCGTATGGGGGGAGGCGATAGATTTGACCGGTGTCACATCCAACGCCTGGAAGGGACCGAACGGTAGTGCGACCACGATCCACGCCACCCATAGGCTATCACTACGCAACCTCACCCACGTATGGCCGACGCCGTCAAATCCCCTCGGGCTATCCCTTTCAAACGTAATGGGAAGGATACCATGCCCCGATTAGTCGGGTTGGTACGAGGAACAATGACTGACGTTGTACCACCGGGCCGCCATTGCCACGACCCGCAGTACTCACATAGAGGAGGATACGACATTGTAGACAACCCACTCTTTTATTTTTCTCTTTCTTTTACTCCTTTCTCCCTCCGCGACTCGGACATGTAACCTTGTTCTCCCTTTCAACTATAAAAGGGAGGGGGCCGGCGCTGTAAACCACCCCTCTTTTGTTTTCCTCTTTTTCTTTTACTCCTTTCTTCTCCTCCATGACTCCCAACATGTAACCCCGCTCTCCCCTTCAACTAGAAAAAAAAGGAGGGGAAGGCTTTCCCATGCAAAGCACACATGCACCGTAGACTTCGTAACTTTCCCTCTCGCCGATTGTTAGTACACCCCTTCTACAAACTCGAGCCTCACACTCATCTGGCGACATAGGGGCATTTTGCTCGAACTAGAATATGTCTTTATGTCTCTATTTGCATTACCATTCGAGCTAGATGTCTAGAATTTTGATTACTTTCGTTGGTGTTAGTTCAAAAACGAAAAATAACAACGAAAGAAGAATTATAGGATTTCATCGTCGTAGGGATGGGAACGAGACTCAATCCATGCCGAGATTTCCACCACCGCACCCCACCACCACCCTTCCAAACATGGAGCAGAAATCGAGATCCCATCAAGACTTCCTAAACCTGCAGCCCCACCAAGATTCTTGCCTCAAACTCCGAACCGTATTACGACAAATGTAATCTTTAACCGCGCTCGTCCACTTATCTATCCAAGAAATTGGAATTGTGTGCACGTAGACACCTTAGAGAAGTTTAACTATTTAGCTTTAATTGCAAAAGGAAATCCAAATCTGGGATTAACTGATTATGTTGCCTCACATGTGACTATAATAAAGTGGACATGTGACTATATAAAGTGGAGATGTCATATAATGCAGTAAGATACGAAAGACTTTTCTCCTAGGGAAGAACTCGAGCTATGTCGTGATGGCTAGAATTGAGAACCCGATGATGATCGAGAAGGAGAAAAAACAATCACCCAAATCTGGAAGATTTGACGCTCATTTCAATGTGATAATCAAGAAAGAGAAGACTTTGCAAATTTATATTGTGTAATGGTATTTTGAGGACTTTGTACCAAAATTAATAGAATATTTATTATTTTTTGAAGTCAAAGTGAGTTGTTCTTGATTGGTGCTTGTTCAATGTGCTAGTAGTTTTAACTTCAATCATCCCTTGTGCTCTCTCCGCCAGAAATCTTGGATCACAAATGGTGAGTAATCAGCCACGCAACAGGAGAGTTGGTGGTTCTTTCTCTTGAGTTCAGTCCCACATTTTCATCAAGATATCTTGCATTCATGTCAAAAGACAATCCTCTTCGCACATTCCGTTTCTTCTCGAAGAGATACATGTTCTTAGATGAAGATTCTTCATTCAACGATTGGAAGCAAAGGTTTGGGCACTAGTTGCAAAGCATTGAGATAAAACTTTTCCACCCATTTCTTTCAAAATGCAATTCAAGTTGTTTAAGCAATAGAAAATACAATATGAATACACAGGAGAAAAATAAAGGAGACTATCTTATACATAGTTGATTTGTCAATCCATCAAGTTGAATATGAGTTAGATGAAATTGAAGAGCACATAAAACTGGATCCAAGACCCGATGCTATTAAATCACATTAAAGTTTCCCATACCAAATAGAACCCAATACAATCATAAGCAATCGGTGTACCCAATACAATCTAAAAAAACAGTGGATCTGTAGTGCCCAATACAATATAAATCTAAATATAGTGTTATTCCCAGTAATTTAGAAGAATTATACCATCTTTTTTTGGTGGGCGCCTCGTGTCCTCTTCATGGTCTAGACCTCCGATGTCCCGAGCTACTCCATCGCCTATTTCCCTCCAGATACTCCATCAACCATGGGGCCAGCAGGGGTTGTCCCCTCAGAACGATCTATTTCCGGTTATTTATACTAAGTACACATGCAAGAGCACTAAAAAACATTAAAAATTGCACCAATGTGTGTTACCATATCTGTCTAGCCCCTTAATCAAGGTCACCGGTTTTCGCCAATACCCTCCTTGTCTAAAACCTAACATAATACTTTAGAATCAATTCTTGTAACAATCAACTATAATCAAGTAGCCCATGCACACTGCCAAATAGGGTGTGCTTGATTCATCGAAGTTGCATCACACACCGCCTCGACACTTGCTGCTTGCCCCTAAGGGCATCCTCGAGCCCATGCAAAAGCTAAGCGACCAAATAGGGCCTCCAAAAATCATGGCCTCAAGATTTACTAAGTGTATGAAGCATATATATTAATTGTGAGCTTTGTTTTAATAATTAGAAATGAACCAAAGTTGTATTCTATGGCCCAAAAATGTGGCCTTCTAGCTTCCGGAGCATGACCCATCCATTTTCTTCCTTCAAGAGGTCGAGGCGTAGGGCCGACAGTGTCTAGCGTCGGAATTTCAATTTCTCATGGAGAGTCAAGGCTGGCGTTGACGATTCCAATTTTCTCGCACCCCTTCACCTTCCTCACTGACGGCCCCCTATCCTTGCCCTAGTCGACACCGCCATTCGAGACCCAATCAAGACTAATCGCCTCGATAAATTCCATGTCCCGCCTTTTTTCTATTTAGTTAATCTTTCATGCATTGTATTTGTACACAAATTGATCTAGGTAATTATTCTAACTTACAAGTCATGTTTTCTTCAAATCATTTAAAAATATGAATCGGGACATCTCATATGACAAACAAGAATCGAGGAATTAGCACTTGAGAGTGACGATGCTAAAAGAATATCACATTTCAAGTGATGGTTATACAATGGTATAATTCTTGGTTATGCTGCCATATTTTGTGATATAAGTTTTTTTTGAGTTGCCTCACATATGGTTACAAAGATCTGGTCATACGGACGCACGCCCCACTCTACACTCGCGCACACCACACACACGCTACCCGTGTACAACCGCATTCTACAACTACACACACGACTAAAAATCACGCCCTTCTTGAGACCACCGGAAACCATCGACCCCAAATTTGCGAGGATATCTTATTCCCTTTGAATGTACCACACGAAGAGGCAAACGCCGGAAACAGTCCGAAGGCAAGGCGTAACTCCCACGTTAAGCAATGCTCAAACATGGGCGACAGGCGCTCCATTGAGCAGTCTTACCAACGCACTACGTGTGCGTTCACTTGTGATTTAAGTAATATATTGCATGATATTTACCATTAGTTTTTTTTTATATTTTGGTATTACTTTTGCATTCTAAATTATAGTTCACTTTAGTTTTTCTAGATACATTGATTTTTACTATGTATCTAGACATAGATATAACTAGGTGTGAACAAAAAATGTATTTAGAAAAGGTAGAGTGAGCGGAGGGAGTAGATATTAGGCCTCCACTTAGTGTTTGCCCCAGAAGCACAAAAGCAAACCATCCATGCATCCGGCGGTCCAAAGCAGCGGGCACGGATGGCGCGACCGTAAAGGCCACGTTGCAATGTGATAGTATCGCCATGCTGGCTTAGCAGGTCACCATACATCACTTCGCGCCCAAAAGGTCCCTGCTGCGCCTCCCGTTTGGCCGCGAGTCCGCGACCATGGCGGCGGCACCCGTGCCCGTACTCTGCAGCGCCTCCCCTGCCGCGTCGTCAGCCACCTCGCCGTTCATCCCTTTCGAACCATTGCCGCGGCGCGGCCGCAGGCCTTGCCCTCCCTCGGCTTCTGCGTCGAGCGTGGGGGACCTCGCCGCGCGCCCGCGCGCCGTTCGCGGCCAAGCGTGGCGGCCGCGGCGAGGTAGCCGCGGAAGCTGCGGACGGCACGCGCGCGCTGCTCCAGGCCGCGCTCTGGGGCGCCGAGGCTGCCTACATACTCTGGCTTTTCCTCCTGCCTTACGCCCCGGTCAGTATCTTGATGGTATCGTGTCCCGAGAGATAATTCTGGTAGAAAGCAGCCTGAAACTTGGATTGCCATCATGCAGGGTGACCCGGTTTGGGCAATCTCGCAGGCTACCATCAGTGACCTCATCGGCCTCTCACTCAACTTCTTCTTCGTCCTGCCTCTGATAAACTCAGGTACGCTGAAATCCATTAACTTCCTTTTTATCTACGAGCCCAAGCAAGCTATTATGGGAGTGACTTTCTTGGGCAGTGTAGTTGGCGTTCACCTGCTCGAATCGCCGGTACTTCACCCTGTAAGCTGCCGATTATTCACGTTTACTGCGAGATAACAATGCGTCACTTGCACACGCATTGCGTGCACTGACTGAATTATATATGCTTGCTCTGCTTGCCCAGATGGCAGAAGGATTGTTCAACTTTGTGATCGCTTGACGCTGCTTTTTGCACCACTTCTCTTCACCGATTATAGGAGGGACCGATTCAAGGGATCGCTTGACGTCTTGTGGGGCTTTCAGATGTTCCTCACAAACAGTATGATCCCATGATTTTGTTTTTTGAAAAAAAAAACTTTGCAGTTGATAGATAGTACATGTTAGGTTGCCTAACAACATTTCATTGTACGTCATCTCTTCAGCTTTCCTGATACCTTACATGGCAATCCGACTGAGGGATCCGGATGCGGACCGGTCTCCACCACAAAGATCACAGCTGGGTTCAGTTATGGTTAACGGCGCACCGGTTGTGGGCGCAGTTGGCGGCCTTGTCTGTGTGCTCTCGATTGCTTGGGCATTCTTTGGCCGTGGAGATTCTGATTTTGGAGGCATTGCAGAACGGTGGCAGTATGTGCAGAGTTACCTGTTCTCAGAACGGCTTGCTTACGCGTTCCTATGGGATATATTTCTCTACTCCATATTCCAGCCATGGTTGATCGGGGACAATCTTCAGAACGTGAAGGCAGAAGCTACAGAGTTTGTGAGTGCGGCGAGGTTTGTCCCGGTTGTAGGTTTAGTTGCCTACCTTCTTTGCTTAGAGGAAGAGGATTAGCTGATAACTGTGTTTTAATGTTTTTTTGTGATCATTTGGATTGTTGTTCAGTATACAGTTGAGTGAATTCTGTTTTTAGTGGCAGTAAGCAGTTTTTCACAAGATTTTTTCGGTCAGGGATGCTTGTTTGAACAAGAATTCATTAATCGTCACATTGCAACTGAAAATAACAATCTCAACTGGGATGGACACACAGTAGCATTTCCTGGGACAGCTAACCTCTCTAAGAAACAAGCCCATCAGAAAACAACTAAGAAATTTCTCTAAGACATAATTCTAATTGCCACACGAATGCCACCAATCGCTGTAGGATGTGGCCCAATTCTTCAGAAAGCTAGTACTGCCACCAGTGTCACAAAACCAAGTGCGACAGAAAAGCCGTCAGCGATCACCTTGGAGCCCCTGCTGTATCGCGGCATCTGGCTACTCACCGACGGTGAGGGTATCATCCGTGGTGTCGCCGGTGTTGGCGTCGCCGGCGTGACAGTCGCTGGAGAAGTAGAGTTGGCGCTGGGGCGTGGAGTGACCGCAGGCGACGGCGGCGGCGGTGATGGTCCATGGGGAAGAAGACCTGCAACTGCAAGAGAGGGATCATCAGCAAATACAATCTTATCAGTGGGTCTGAAATCCCTAGCACGAAGTAAAAAGGCAAAATGTGCAAAAAAAAAAAAAAAAAAAAAAAAAAAGATCGCGTGAGTTCGAGTAGTGTCAAATGGGGAGGACTTCACCTGCGCAGGCGCCGGTGGCGGGCGGGAGGTCGAGGCGGCAGAGGCGAGGCATCGCCATCACGCGCGTCATGTTGACGGCGACGGGGCCATGCTGGGGTTGCTGAGAGCCTGGCAGAGGCACTGCGGCTCGTCGTGGACCATGCTGCCCAGGTTGGCGCAGCAGGTGTCCGCAGGCACGGCGGTGGTGCCCTCGATGAAGGGCAGGCAAGGGAGGAGGCGGAAGAGGTCGGTGCTGCAGGTGGACGTGCCGGACTGGGGCACCGCGTGGACGCCGGCGACGACGGAAGTCGCCACCACCAGCAGCGCGACGCAGAACGCAGGAGCCGACGACGCCATTGCTTCTCTCGCTAGCTGATGTTCTCTGTTCTGGATGGAGACTTGGAGGAATCGAGATTGTTTTCTTGATTGGTTCTAGTGGTGGTGATTGGTTGCAGGGGATTTATAGCGTCGGAGCGACGGTGAATGCACGGTAATGGTGTGTTCCTCAGCTGGGACCTGGCGGCATGCATGGCGGCTGCGGGCTTGGCAGATTCGCGTGCCGCCCTGCATGGAGGCGGGGAGAGTTTCGCGTGAGCAGCTGCGGCGTTAGGATTCGCTCGGTGGAGTAGGAGGCGCCAACGGGCGATGAAGCACAGGGATGGTGTGTGTGTGCTTCAGTGCTTTGTACGTCGCCGGGTCGTGTTCCATGTGAGTGCCATGTGAACTGCTGCTGGCCATCTTACCGGCTTGTTGAAACTGCTGAATGCAGATCATCACTCGGTCCTGCCTGTCTAAACAAATTTTTGGCAAGGAGTAAATAACAACCAAACTTATGCAAGGCGAATTTTGGCCCTCCGTAATGAATTGTTCTTGGATCCTCAATTCTCATACCATCCCTGATATTTCCGCGGGAGATGTTGGGCTCTCAATCTGGGTCTCTCTTTTCTGATCCAAAAATGTTGGGCTTTTCATGTTTGTTTACGAGCGCATAAATGGAGTTGCTTGCTGGGCCTTAGGTGCTCTTTTCGAAACCAATAGCGTTGGATTCGACTCTCCCAGACACATACATACGTACTCCTGCGTGTACCAACCTTGTTAATACCGTATTGTTTATGTAGCAACGAAAAAAGCCGGATCAAATATGCTACAGAACTCACCCCATCAGAGTTTTTTTTTTTTTTTTTTGAAACTGGAAAGCTTGTTTCCATCAGACTCCAGCTCTGGGCATATCCCCAGAGACAAGGCTGGTAACAAATTCGGGGACATGGCTCATGAAGACCACCGAGCCAGAGCTAACCACGCTCGCCCCATGTGTTGCAAGGCAATCAGCTACCTTGTTGCAATTTCTCGGACAATGCCGTACACTCGTATTGATCGAAGTAATCATGAATAAAATCCCCGATCTTTAAAAAGTCCTCCATCCACACCGTGATCCAGTTCATCTGTTGTAAGACCCTTCACAAGCCGAAGTTGCATCCGTCTCCAAAATAATTTTTGCTATGCCCAACTGAGATGCTCTCTGTAAGCTATACAACGCAGCCAACAATTCAGCTTGAAGTGGACTAGACACTCTCTTCAGATTACCATATCCTCCTTCTAGAAATTGACCACTACTGTCCCTAATTACAAAACCCCAGCCACCCTTGCACAAAGATTCCTTAAAAGAGCCATCAATATTGATCTTGTACATATTTTCTGGGGGAGGTTTCCATTTTACTCCTTTATGCTGTTGTGGTTGGTGTACAGGGATTTTTGATATTTCCTTTTTTCCAAGCTCGCAACATAATATGAAACTAGAGAGCATACTTCTGAAGCTGTAGACTTTTTTTGTTCTGCATTTGTCTTATTCCTTGCTGACCACCATCTCCATAAGAGGACAATGATTTTGAGTTGGATTGCCCAGGGAAAAGACCAGATCATTAGAATCATATCCTTACCAGAATGGCACGCTGCTAACTTTTGACGAAAATCCTCCAAATCTAAAATTCTCCAACATTCTTTAACACATTTACACTTGAAGAAAAGATGCCCACAATCTTCATCCATCCTGTAACACATGGGACACAGAGTTTCCAAATTCAATCCCTCCTTACTAAATTTCGACGTACGTGCAAAAGCTGTTATGTACTAGGCGCCACATGAACATTTTGACCTTGTTTGGAACATCCATTCTCCAAATTTTGTCCCATCTGAAAGACTGGTGTGCACTCATGGCTGACTCGGATGTGGTAGCATCCCTGCCTCTCTCATTTTTTCTCTTCTTTGATGGCCAATTTATATGCTGACTTAATGCCATGCAGGTTTATCATCTATATCCCGATTTACATATAGTTTGAGAATTGCCTCGCATCAAATTCAGAGAAGATGTCCCGAACTAGCCGCTCATCCCAATCTCCCGTGCTTGGATCCAACAAATCAAGCTACCCGTGTCAACACCGTTGTACCTCCGTGAGTCACCGGACACCGGATAATCCTATGTGGAATCCATGGATCCGACCAAATATTCATCGACTCACCGTTGCCTATCCGCCAAATAATCCCTCCTTTTAATAACTCAACTCCTTTCGTAATACTTCTCCATGTATATGAAATCCCATCATGTGGTACACAACGAAGGAAGCTGCCATCGTGAAAGTATTTAGCCTTCAAAACTTGGGCACACAAAGTATCAGGGGTAAATCAAGATTCTCCAAGCTTGTCTTGCTAACATAGCAATGTTGAACAAATATAAATCCCTCAAGCCTGCACCACCTTTTCCTTGGGTAAAGTCAATTTATCCCATGCCAACCAATGAATCTTATTTTGCTTATCATTTTGACTCCACCACCACCTTGCAATCATAGAATTTAGCTCATCACATAAACCTTTGGTCAACTCAAAGCAAGACATAGCATATGTCGGTATAGCTTGGGCAAATGTACCTTCACTAAAATCTCCTTACCCCGCAGACAAGAGCTTCTCCTGCCATCCCCGGATGCGTAACCACACTCTCTTCTTTATATACTCAAAAGCCTTCTTTTCTTGATTTGCCAATAGACACCGCAATCCCGTATATCTCTCACTCTTCGCCTCCAGACCGGATATTAAGAGATTGTCTCATCTCATACCTATCATCCGGGCTTGTGTTTGGGCTGAAAAGCACGTAAGATTTATCTCTCATAATCACCTGGCCCGTAAGCACTTTCATAGACCTCGCAAAATTCTTCTCAACTCTTGGGCATCCCCCTTAGAAGCCCTCATCAAAATTAAAGAGTCAACTGCAAAGAAAAAAGATGATTAATTCTTGGGGCTGCCCCGCACACTCTAATACCCTCAATTTTACCTTCATCTTGTGTTCTTTGTAACATGGCAGAGAGCGCTTCAAGACATAGAATAAATAAGTAAGGGGACAAAGGATCACCTTGACGAAGTCCCCCGTAAGGTAAATATGATTAGAATAATCCCCATTCACCTTGATGCAATATCTTATCAAGTTGATACACATTTCATAATCTTTTTGCACCCACAAATGTGAGAAACCCAATTCCAACATCATCTTCTCTAGAAAATTCCACTCCACTCTATCATAGGCCTTGCTCATGTCAAGTTTGATAGTCGCCAAACCATTTTTACCTTTCTTCCTCTCGATTTAAATAGTGTGTCACCATACGCTAGCGTAACATTATCCGTTATCAATCTTCCCGAACAAAAAGCACTCGGGATGATGAAATAATCTCCTGTAGCACCAGCTTCAGTCTATTTGCTATGACTTTTGAAATGATCTTATATACTACATTGCACAAACCGATGGGCCTCGATCCTTTAGTCTCTCCGGCGAAGCTGTTTTTTGGAATAAGGACAATAATCAGATCATTCCACTTTCCGCATAGTCAGCCCCATTAAGTACCTTCAAAGACCTTCTTCCTTTACTTTTGTTCCAACAAGAGACCAGAATTTTTTATAAAAAAAAAGCGCATACCATCCACTCCGGGGCCTTCAAATCCCCCATATCCTTTTAAAGCATCCCATACTTCATCATTTGTAAATTGTTTAACAAGATAGTCATTTACTTCTTGAAAACCCCCCGGTGAACACACCAAGAACATCATCAATATGAGAAACCTCGCAGGGACCTGAAAAAAGTTGCCGAGCATCGATTTGCAATATAACATTTCAAATGTTTCCCCGTCACCTCTCCACCTCCATCATCCTTCAACTTTTTAATTGTATTTCTCCTTTACCTCTCAAGCTTGGGCATGAAAGAACTTTTTGTATTCCGATCACCCTTGGCCACCATGTAGAATGTGCCCATTGTTTCCAATACACATGTTGTTTGGTCCAAAAAGACGCTCCAACTTATATCTCAACAGATGTTCTCAATTTATATACACCTCGAAAATAGCTCCTCTTCTCCATCTCTCCAACTCTCTCTTCACACTTTTAATACGCTTTTCCGATCACCTAGCACCTCCCTATCCCACCGCCATAACTCCTCTAGAACACGAGACCAATTTCCATCAAACTCACATCAACTCCTCGTAATTGCATTCTCCCACGCCTCTACTACTCTCTCTCCCTCACACTCCTCCTCCTCCAACCAAATGGCTTCAAACTTTTTCATTACCTCCAAAGGTTTCCTCCAATAGGATTTCTCCTTAACACTGGTTCAACAATGATAGGACGATGATCCGAATGTCGAGGGTCACCATTAATTACCCTACCAGAGGAAATTTAGCCCCTCCACGCACTATTCGCCACACAGCCCGTCCAACCTTTCTCTAGTGTAATCAAGCCACATCATGGTGATGATTTCTCCATGTGAAAGCATCCCCAATAAAACCCAAATCATGCGGATCACACTCCTCCAAAGACTTCTAAACTTCAACATGCTACTCTCGGACCTAGCTGCACCCCCCTCCTTTTCACACCTAAAAAGAATTTCATTGAAATCACCGCAAACACGGCCAAGGAAGTTTACTCTTATGCTTCAAGAGTCGGAGTAACTCCCCGTGTCTTGTCTTTTTTTCTTCACTTCTTGACTCACCATAAATACACTCAGAAATCTCCAAGAAAAACCATCCGCCTCCTTAATCATTGTATCAATATGATATTTGGATAAGTTCATAACCAAGTAGGTCCACCTCCTTCTTCCGTAATAAAGCCAGTCCACCACTTGACCTTTCACTATCCATAACCATCATATTCGCCATATTAAGCTTCCACCTAAATCCTTCCATCCACAACCTATCATGTTTAGTTTCAGAGAAACAAAATATCGGGGTCCTCCTTCTTCCGGACATCCAGAAGACCACGAAACCGGGCCATTCCCAATCCCAAGTTCCAAGCGACTTTAGCCTCATTTTGGCCGGGCAGGGCCGACCATGCAGCCCCCCGCCACCATAGAAAGGTCTTCATCTATCACCTCCGTCATTGTTACCTCCATAACTTTTGACTTCTTCCAGAACCTCTGACTCCCCACTAGCATCTTCCGCCCCACGCTTTCTTGACTCAGCCGATGGAACAATCTGCACCCCCTCTAACTCCTTCGGTTCACGTGGACGCCTTTTAAAAGTAGTGGTCCTCTTTTTCTTTACACTTTCCTTTTCAATCTTGTCTGCATCATTAATCCCCTTCTCTATTAAAAACCCTTTTATTTTCCATTGGAAGCCGCTCTGTTATCAAACCCATTGCAACCACCTCATCCACATCCATGCCAATATTTGATTGCACCCCCAAGGAATCCTGCCCTTGTAAGTTAACATCATTAGTTGCACACAACCCCTCTGAACTAGCAGCCAACATCTTCTCTGTAGTACAGACAGCTTGCTCATTTGTCCCCTCTAGCAAACCTCCACACCTCACACCCTCCTGTACCACCACCTCCGCATTGATATTTTTTTCAGTAATTTCACTATCCCCAAAAACCAGCCTTTTATTAACTCCTGCACCAAAATTGTTAGACCTCATCTTAATAGGACTTGACCCATCATCTCGCAACTCATTATCCTCCAAGGAATTGTCCTTTACTATCCACTTTTCCTTGCACCAAACTCCTCCCCACCTCTTCCCTCCTCCCTACCTATTCCCTCCTCCAAGGGCCTCCTAATTTTTTATTCAAACTCCCACCTGAACTGCTACCACCTAACCCACGACTCCGCTGATCACGTCGTTTGGCTGGGGCCGCCCTCAACCAGTCCCCAAATTGTGGGTCACCATCCCTCCAAACTTTTTTGTCGCATTCCCTCTCCACATGCCCCAACAGCCCACAAGAATAACAGAAGTTTGGCAGGAACTAATATTTAAAATTGCACCAAAAGGGTTGTTTTCCTTGCCCAGCCTCCATCATAACACCTCTAAAGAGTGGCTTCCGCACATCCATCAAGACTTTCACCCGAGGTAATTTCCAACCGCCAACCCATCCTCATCCGTCTCCACTTCAAGAGCTCTTCCAACTTTGTCCCCGATTAAGCGACCCATACGTTCATTCATCAGGCCAAAAGGCAGATCAAACACTCGTATCCATACAGGGATGTGGCTAAACTCCAAATCTTTAATCCTTTTTTGTATCATCAGGCTCTACCACAATAAGCAGGTCACCTCCAAACTCCCAAGGACCTTCAGTAACAGCACGTCTTTTCCCACCAGGCTGGAGGAAGGTAAATACAAACATATTATTCTCTAGCACCTTACAGGTAATACCTTTTTTCCGGACACCACCCCATCAGAGTTGGGAGGAGGAGTGCATGGGTTTGAGCTAGCGTGTAAAGCCCATATGGGTGTATTACTGGGAACGTGAGATTAAACTCGCGTTGGATGGGCCACCACCCACCCAGGCCTCTTTCACCAGCTTTATGTTGCGGCAGTACAAAAGGCTCAAAAGCTGAGAGGACTGACCAGCATATGCTGCGGCCTTACGTACAAAAGGCTCAAAACATATGTTGCGGCGTTAGCCTTCACAGCGAGAGGACTGTTCATCTTCATGGGATTCATGGGATTATAAGATGAAGAAAGAAGCCTTGAGGTGGGCTAAGGCGTGAGGCTCGCCGCACCCTCCTTCCAACTCTTTTTTTTTTCATATTTGGAGTTTGAAAAAAGTAGTCATCTAAATTCAATTAGTCTTAATGGTAAATTCAATGGTGTCTATTTTTATTTCCTGATTTTGAAAAAAACATATAGTCTGGTCATCTTATTTTTCTCCCAAAATCACAATTAGTTCTTTTTACCAAAATTCAATTCGGTCATCTAGTTTTCGGTTTTTCCTCACTAGACTACAAAAAAAAAAAGTTTTCTTTTTTATTTTTTGATTTACAAAATACAATTCAGCCATTTGAATTTAACCATTGGATTTTTTTTCCAAAATCCAATTATGTCTACTTTTATTTTCTGGTTTTAGAGAAACATCTAGTCCATCATCTGATATTTTTTTCCCTAAACCACAATTAGTTTTTATTTTACCATAATCCAATTTAGTCATATAATTTTCCTCCCTAAACTAGAAAAACAATTTTTGGACCTCATATTTTCTTTTTAAAACCATATTTCACATTTTGGTGGTTTTGATGGTGGTTTTGCTAATGTGTTGCCAACTTCGAGGGGATAAATTGAGTTAGAAACAAACCATCTTTCTCAACCAAGACCAACTTTTTTCTATGAAAAAGAGTTACTAGGCCCCAACAACGTTGGACTCATCTTGGCCCATGTATGTTTGCTGGGCCGCAGCAGTAACAACGTTGGACTCATCTTGGCCCATGTTTGTTTGCTGGGCCGCAGCAGTCGGTTTCTCTCCGGCTGCCTGTGCAAGATCTGCTAGGCGGTGAACACTGGACGGCTAAAATAATGTAATGATTTATATGGGTGCTTATAAGCTGACATCTTTATTAGGACTAAATAATAATGTGACTTCAAATGCTTTTCATGTCATCAAGATCGCCAACCGATCAGCCACCTATAGTCAACACAGCACCAATTGAGACGCATAAAGAAAGACGTTGCTCTGCACCTAGTCTCCACAACTGTGGCTTTTTTCCCGGAGAGTAGAGGACGGTCCTGCTGCTTCTCATGACCAGAGGATGGTACTGGTCTAGTACAAGTCATGCTTATTTGCAGAAGCCCCGTAGGAATGGAAATGTTTACAGCATGGAGCTGAAGTCGAATGCTCAAATGGTATACAGGTACGGTGGTAAGGCTAGTGAAAAACATACACGTAGGCATCAGCAAGTCATCTCCACTTGCCATTCGGGGCTTCTTGCCTCCACGCTCAGCTGCGCCCAATCAAAGCCGGCAGATCGTCGGGGGGTTATCAAGGCTAGCTTACAAAACGCAAGGCTTTCAGTGCCATCAATGGCGAGGGGGCGGGTTTGGTAACCCACCAAATCATGCGACTACTTGTTGATGCGGCTGTACACCATTGATGGAGAAAGGAGAACTGTCCTAGCGTATCTGATCTGGCGAGGTCGAGAAAGCCGAGCGTTGGTTTGGTGATTTCTGCTTACAGTCCAGCAACGACAACCCTTGTAGACGCATCTGTGTTTACAGTCTTGATGATTTCTGTGGTTCTCAGTCTCAGTTGAAGCTGAAAGGGAGCCCTAAAACCTGCTTAAGAAATGTGATTCAGTATGCTCCTAAAGAACGTGGTTCCATTCCATCCTCTTTTTCTCCCTTTCTCGAGATTTTACTGGTTACATCCGTGCCTTCTTTCGCAGCCAATTTTCTTTGCTGGTTTTGCCTTAGTATTTGTAGCAACATTCTTCAGATGAATCTGGAGCAAGGACCTGGCAAGTAGTATACTGGAGGGCTTGAGAGGCCCTTTTGTCTTTGGCGGTCGCGGCACTCAATTCCAACCACGGCCAGGACCCCACACATGATGCTAGATGCCACCAATCCAACAACACACGGGGCCATGGACATGGTACAGTTTATATAAATACAACTCCTGACACGCAGTAAGACCAATTCAAATGTCTGAGACCATTCAAATGTCTGAGACCAGGAGCATTGAATCATTTCCAGGTCACAGATAAATGGTTTTCAGATCAGCAGTACGATGGGGGTAATGTTGCTGCAGGCCGGGAGATGGACCAGTGCAGCAGCCTTGGGGTAAAAAACAAGTCTGCAGGTCACACAACAAACATACTCCCTCCGTCCTTAAAAATAAACGACGTTTTTCGCCCCGGTAAACATCTGCCAAGAATTATATATTAAAATACGATTAATATTTATATTATATAATTAGTATCATTGGAAAGATCTTTTGATCTAGTTTTTTAACAAATTTATTTGAAGATTTAAATCTTCTACGTATTTTCTACAAATCGAAATAAACTCATAAGACGAAAAAAACCCAAAACATCGCTTTATTTTTTGGGACGGAGGAGTACAAAGGGACAGGTGAACGAATAACAACTGCAGGTCACACAACCCTGTGAATTTCTGTGCCGAATCTGTTCTTTTTACGAGTTTGAATCTGAGTACTAACGGATCTTGTCTTGGTACGGATAAGGATAACGTGGCACTTGGTGTCCATCTATCTGATCATAGTTAGACCTCGTTTGGATCGACTATTTTTTCTATAATCCGTACGAGCTGGGTATCTAGCAAATTTTTATGAGTTTGGTGTTCGAAAAGTTTAAAATGGGCTAATCTGAATTATATAAGCTGAGTTGTTTGGATCAATTTTAGATTTTTTTTTTTTTTGCAGCTAGCAACTTATTTTAATCATATCTAAACATGGCCTCTGTAGTGTCCCCGAATTTATGCTTAACTGAAAGCTACTATGGTTATAGGAGTGTAGGACCGTAGGAGTACCGACGATGCATTCAGGCTGTCAATCATTTCCAAAATTCCAAGGTAAAATTGTTATCTGTTAATCTTGTTCTGAAAGTATCAGAAACAAAATCCCTGGAGTTTTCTCAATGGAAGTCTAGCAATCATGAATTATCAGCAGCGAGATACATGGATATTGCGAAAGCAAAACAGGCGGCCGTACTGAGGTACATGCAACAAATGCCGTCACTGCACTGCCGCGTGTACCCACCTGCGACCTGCCACTGTGCTCAGCGACTCCTTGGAGTAGCATCGACGCCTAGCTTTAGCTGCCCGCATACGTGCTTGGCAACCGCCCTCGCTGCCGGCCGTCACCAAAGCCTGTATGATTGTATTGTACCTCACGCTCACAGCCTTCGCAGCTTTCTTCCAAACATCACTCCACTGTCCACTCTGATCTTCCATCCACCATTGATCCACTCCTTCCGTTCCGGGGCCCTTGAAATGGTTTGATGATGCCTGCAACCATGTCCGGTCTCTCCAGACGCCGCCCCCGCCTGCTCCTGCTCGGCCTCTTCTTGATCGCATGCCTCGCCGCTCTTCTTTTGCTCGATCGCCGGCAGCAGCAGCGCCGGGAAGACCAAGGAAGCTGACAATGGCGACGCGAGGTTCAGAGTGCTGCGTGGAATTGGTATCGACACTCTCGGCCTTAGGCAGAAGCAGGGTCACGGTCACGGCCATGGAATCTCTCCGGCCCCAGCTCCGGCGCGTGCCCGCCTACCTCTGCTCCACAAGGACGCGCGGCTCCCGGTCCCCGGAGAAGTCGCCCACGATCATAAGAGAGGAGGAAATGCGAATGCCACGGCACCACCGAGGCAGGCGCAGAGCTCGCCGCGCGAGCGAGAAGGCGGAGGCGAACGGGGAAGCAAGAAGAAGAGTACGCAGCTGGTGGTCGTCGCCGCGGCGGCCGCACTGTCGGGGGCCGCGCTGGTGCTCCTCGGTGTCCTGGTGGTGTTCCTCACGTGCAGGAAGTTCCATGGCAGGGGCGGGAGCGGAGGCGGCGGCGACGAGAGCGGCGGCTCCAACAAGGTGAGCTTCGAGCCCGCCGGCCCGGGCATGTTCTACCTGGACGCCATCAAGCCGTACCTCGACGACGACGCCGGGAAAAGGCGGCGCCGGAGATGTCTGTTCCAGCGGACGAGGAGTCCAAGCGCCGCGATGATGCGGAAGGAGGTGGCGCTTGCTCCGACTCCGACGACGGTGCCGAGTCGGTTCACTCCTCGTGCTGCTTCCAGTCGTCGCACTTCTCCTACCCGAGCTCGCCAAGGGCGGCCAGGCCGACGGCGTGTCGCCGTCGTCCTCCACCCGGTCCAAGCGGCGAGGCTCTGGCCCGACGACGCCTTCCGACAAGACGAAGGCTGCCAGCCCGTATTCGTCGCTGGGCCCGCGCACGCTGAGCAGCGAGGAACGTGGCCGCCGCGTGGACTCCCCGTCGAGCACGTCGGGGTCCGTGTTGACGGAGCTGTCGCTCAATGATCATGAGCTCCAGGGAACTGCTCATTCCGTCAGGTCTCTGAAATTCCAGAGCGGCGGCAGCGCGTGCAACGCAAAAGAAGCCGGAGCAGAGGCAGAAGCCGCGAGTAGAAAAACAGCGCCACCTCCACCACCGCCGCCGCCCCCGCCGCCGCCGGTGATGGTTAAACAGCAGCAGAACGTTGAGATAAGCTGTGGTGGTCCGGCCGTTCCCCACCGCCGCCGCCGCCACCACCGATGCTAATACCGCAACGACAGAATGCGCAGAGGAGCAATGGCGGCCCCATCCTCCCCGCCGCCGCCGCAGGCACCGCCGGGCCTGTTCAGGCAGACCGCTGCCGTGGGCAAGAACGGCGCGCCGCTGCCTGCTGAAGCCCCTGCACTGGGACAAGGTGCGCGCCGCGCCCAACCGGCGGATGGTGTGGGGACAGAATCCGCTCCAGCTCGTTCGAGTAAGTTCGAATCGCCTTCGCTTGCCGCGCGCACTTCGCCGCAGCTGTGATCACGAATGAATTTGAAACGTAACCTCTGTTGGTTGGGCATTCGCAGGCTGGACGAGAAGATGATCGAGTCGCTGTTCGGGTACAACGCCGCCGCGAGGTGCTCGGTGAAGCTCGATGAAGGGCAGAGCCGGAGCCCCTCGCTCGGACACCATGTCCTGGACCCCAAGAGGCTGCAGAACATCACCATCCTGATGAAGGCCGTCAACGCCACCGCCGACCAAATCTACGCCGCGCTGCTGCAAGGGAACGGCCTGTCGGTGCAGCAGCTGGAGGCGCTGATCAAGATGGCGCCGACCAAGGAAGAGATCGAGAAGCTCGAGAGCTACGACGGCGACGTCGGCGGCCTGGTGGCGGCGGAAAGGCTCCTCAAGGTGGCGCTCACGATACCGTGCGCGTTCGCGCGCGTCGAGGCCATGTTGTACCGGGAGACCTTCGCCGATGAGGTCAGCCACATCAGGAAATCGTTCGCGATGCTCGAGGTGAGCTCCCGGCGACCAAGTTCTACTCGTAACCGTACTGGTACTAACGCCCACGTGTGAATGTTGGCTGCTCTTGTCGTCTGGAAGGACGCGTGCAGGGAGCTGATGTCGAGCAAGCTGTTCCTGAAGCTGCTGGAGGCCGTGCTCAAGACCGGGAACCGGATGAACGTCGGGACGGCGCGGGGCGGCGCCATGGCGTTCAAGCTGGACACTCTGCTCAAGCTCGCCGACGTCAAGGGCACGGACGGGAAGACCACGCTGCTGCACTTCGTGGTCCAGGAGATGGTCCGCTCCCAGAAGCCACCACCGGCGCGCGCCACAGAGCAGGGGCCGGACATCGTGTCCGGGCTCGCCGCCGAGCTCACCAACGTCAGGAAGACGGCGACCGTGGACCTGGACGTGCTGACCACCTCGGTATCGAGCCTCTCGCACGGCCTGTCCCGGATCAAGGCGCTAGTGGGGGCGGCGGACCAGTTGGCAGCAGGCGACGAGAAGGGCCAGCGCTTCGTCGCCTTCATGGCCCCGTTCGTGAGCCAGGCCGAGGAGGTGATACGGGAGCTGGAGGACGGCGAGCGCCGGGTCCTGGCGCACGTCAGGGACATCACCGAGTACTACCACGGTGACGTCGGCAAAGAGGAGGCCAGCCCGCTCCGGATCTTCGTCATTGTCAGAGACTTCTTGGCGATGCTAGAGAGGGTGTCCAAGGAGGTGAGGGGAGCCAGGGGATCAAACCAAACGCTACCCTGATCGATCGATCGATATTGCAGAAACGGGAGGAGAACAACACTGTAATTCTTTGGTTTTGCGTTGTTCTTGGTCTTGGCAAGTTAGAAATGCATTCGTTGTAGTTCAGGAACATCTCCCAGCCGGTTCTTCATTTTCACCGTGCATTCATGATTAGCGAATTTAGCGTAGCCTTACGATCATAGCAGCTGCTGAGTGCTGACCAGTTTCTCATAATCTGGTGCTTCAAAGCTTACATACATACAGTAAACGAAAGTCTGAAAACTGTGTTAGGGAATCTAGCTAGATTCTCCAACGTGCAGATGTGTGGTGGATGAATTCAAACTTGGGACAAAATGATCCCCACACGATCTGCAGCACACACAGGTGTTTGTCTGTCTCCTCGTTTTATCCACGTTTGTCTCCAAGCGCTTTACCTTTCCCCTTGTGGAATTTGAATTCGTATATGCGTCACCTGCAAAGTTTCAGAGAGCCACGTTCAGATTAGCTCTGTTTATTTTCTCTGCCGCTCTGTCTGCCACGTGCTCGCACCATCGGATCGAGGCGCAATCCAGTCCGCCACTACGGGCCACGGCCCACCCGCAGACCCGCTCGTTTGCGACTGCGAGGCCTCCGCATCGTGGCCCATTTACACACCTCCTCTAGTAGTTGTTTAGCCCACGTGTGAAGGAGGTGAGAGGACTTCCTCTCTCCTGACCGAGCCTGCTGCAAAGGTAGCGAAAGACATGCATGACCTTGAATTGGCAACTAGCATTTGACACTGGATGCAGATTCTTCATTTTGAATCATGAGCCATCTCGCCCTATCAAGGCCAGCAAATAATAGCTGCTAAAAACTAACCGGAGGCACTCGATGCTAGCTAGCAAGCTAATTTTAGCCACAGGAGCTATTAGCTATTAATAATAAATCTATCCAAGAGGATCACCAAGAGACATTCTAAATTTCATATTCAATATCTTCAGTTGGCTAGCCATATCTCATATTCCATATTCTATTAAGAGGAGAAATGAATATAATTTTGGACCAACATATGCATGGTACTAGGTATCAGTGTCACAAACGCTAATATATCAAGGCACACCAACGAGCCAAATTTGGCTTCTGACTTTCACGGGATAGCATGTCAAAATGGAATTGCAATGGCGAGGCCAGATTTTTTGTATGTTAGCTAAATATAGAAATACCAAGTTAGTTCCCAAGTCTATTGAGATGCTTTAACAAGAGGTGTGTGAATGAACCTAGCTTATAGGAAACTACTAAAAGCTAGCTATGGTTGATCCAAATGTCCCTCCATTTAGAATTTAGGGCATCCATAACGGTTAGCTATTTGGCTAGCTAGATGTGACGTGACAAAAAAAAGAATATGTGGGTGCCCTACCAAAATCTCTCACCTAGTGACTAGAACATGTGTGAGAGATGTAGGCCATCAGAGGATATGCAACAACACTTTCTCAGATTCGACCAAATTTTTTGTCAACATGCCCCACCAAAAAGGAGGTGTCCATGCAAATTTTAAACATGATTTTAACCTTGATTTTGAATGTTAACATTTTTCTTGAGTAAATCAACAAATAATCACATTAATATGTAAACTTGCTCTAAAAATTGCACAAATCCCCTCGCAACACCATCGCTTTGGTTCCATAGACACTCCAAAAAAGTTTGAAATGATTTCGAAAGTGGTACTACACATCTCAAACTAGCATGAACATCTCTCACCTCGTGACTAGAACGAGAGATGTGGGCCATTGTGAGGATGTGCAACAACACTTTCTCAGATTCGACCAAAATTTTTTCTGTCAACATGCCCCACCAAAAGGAGGTGTCCATGCAAATTTTAAACAAGATTTTTAACCTTGATTTTGAATGTTAACATTTTTCTTGAGTAAATCAACAAATAATCAACAAATAAGGGTTTAGCTATTTGGCTAGCTAGATGTCACTAGCTTAAAAAAAAAGAGAGTAGTCACTAGCTACAAACAAATAGTTTGAATTTAGGGCATCCATAACGGTAGTCACTATTTCACGAGCCCAAGAACTTGTAAGAGTAGCATGTGGGTCTAATAATATAAAATAGTCTTTCTTTTTATCTCTTACCTCCACATCGCTAGCTACGAGGTAGCACTAGCTATTACCATTGTGGGGTGCCCTTATAATCGATTTGACCAGGGAAAAGGTCAGACTTTTACCAAATTGTATGAAAGTTTTGAGTATAAAACTTGCTTCAATAGATTTGTGTTAAAACTTAAAAGTGCCTATAAGATGACAATGATTTTAAGCCCTCAACTTTATTAGTAAGATAAAAATCAATGTTCAAATTCTATGTTCTATGACTTTTCTCTAGTCTAATAAGATTATCAATTCGAATGGAGGGAGCACTATTTTCCCGCGCCTGCTGGCTCTCATGTCTTGACCACCTAGGTCTGATTTTTTAGTAGACAACAAGATACCTCTCTACATCTAGACAAATACTTATTTCTGTTCCCATGAGGCTGGCTCGATGGATGCAATGTGGCTTCTAGCTAATGCTATTATAACTACAGTATTAGTACACAGTTAAGCGATATTGACATTTTGAAAAGCTAACTAAGACTCCGTAATTATGCAAACTAAGGGCATGTTTGGTTACTAGGATTAGAGACTAAATTTTAGTCTTATTTGGTCCCTAAATTACCAAACAAAAGGACTAATGGTCTATTTGTTAGTCCTATTTAGTCCTTAGTACATTAGTCTCTCTAGAGGTGCTAATTGAGACCTACTAGTTTAAATTTTTAGTCCAGTTAGTCTTTATATAGTCTTTGTGTATCAAATTAGTTCCTTAACCAAATAATTTTAGAGACTAATATTTAGTCCCTATATAGTTTATAGTCCCTAGTCCCTTGAGCCCTAGGACTAATACAGACTATTATTATAAGAATGGCTCTTGTTTTAAACCTTTATCTAGTACGCCATGTTACTTTATTTCCTCTCAATGGATCGAAACATCCAGCCAGAGATTTGGAGAGTATGCCAACCGTTGGTTCAGGCACTGTCCAAACCACGAGCGGCGTGATCCTGAGTTGTATATACCAGGATTGAAAAATTGTGCTCGTCTGTTCCAAGTAGACTGTAGACATGGGGTTTGCAGCCTGAAGAAGGTGAAGGTGTCGAGAGAACGCCAAATTTATCGTACATGCCAAATTTATCGCACATGGGACTCGCGTCACGTGCTGATGATCAGCTCAGCTGTCTATTTATTTGGATTATTAGATGGACGTGGTCACGCAAGGCGGCGAGCTGTGTTAAGATACGTTCATGGCGAAATTGGCGAGCGAGCGCCCCCACAGCCGTGTGCGTGTGGACTCTGCTTTTGATCATCACGCGGCTCGATCGTCACAACCAACGGCAGCAGCCAACAGCGACCTCAAGAGTCAAGAGTCCGCATCAACACGGTACAAACCCCCTGTGGTTAAATACGCGCTCCGGCCGCGCGGCCCCGGCCCGCCACTACACGAGTTCACTTCACGGCACGCAGCAGAGGACACTCACTGCTAGTCGTCTACTACTACTACCCCCACTCCGCAGCGGAAGGTAAAGCGCGCGTGTGTGGGCGTCGCCATGGCCACTGCTACGGCCGGCGCCTGGTCCTCCGGCCTCTGCGACTGCTGCGACGACGTTGGCGGCTGTAAGTCCTAGTTCAACTTCAACCCAGCATTATTATCCGGCTGGCGGCTGCCTAGCTTGGTACGTGTTGCCGAGCTTCGTTCTCTCTCTGATGCGCGAGATCGTTCTGCTACGTGCAGGTTGCCTGACGTTCTTCTGCCCGTGCGTCACCTTCGGGAGGATCGCCAGGATCGTCGACCAGGGAGGCACCTGTACGTATCCTTATCGAACCAATTAGCTTCTACTCTGAACATTTAACGAACTTAACTAATCCTCCGGCTCCGGCCGGCCGTTTGGCGGTCGTAGACTCGTAGCTTCTTCTCCTTATAATTTGCTCATATACTATATCTGATCAATCCACCTGATGCAGCGTGCTGCGTGAGCGGGTCGCTGTACACGCTGCTGGCGTCGGTGACGGGGCTGGGCGCCTGCCTCTACTCCTGCATGTACCGCTCCAAGCTGCGGTCGCAGTACGGGCTCACGGAGCAGCCCTGCGCCGACTGCTGCGTCCACCTCTGCTGCGAGGCCTGCGCGCTCTGCCAGGAGTACCGCGAGCTCAAGGCCCGCGGCTTCGACATGTCCGCCGGTACGTGCGTGCGTTCACCGCTAGTATAACCGCCCATAGTTGCCCATAGTTGCATCGAACGACGACCTTCTAAGCATTTTTTCCACAGACCATTTACCCGTATTTTATTAAGATGCACTTTAGAACAAAATTACAAACGGGCAAGGTCGGGACGTACTAGGCGTCACGCGTATGGTAGCTATCGCACGCCAACGCGGCGCGTGGTGGATGGGTTTGATCACCTTTTGACTCGTATGTGCATCAGTTTCTGGTTTTTGCGTCCTTCCTCTGCTGATGAGATTTCCATTTCTCGTCTTTCTCGCATGCACGCAGGATGGCAAGACAACATGGAGAGGATGGGGAAAGGCGCCGCGACCGCCCCGCCGCAGGCCAACCCTGGGATGTCGCGTTAAGGTGCCAGATGTGTAGTATGTCAAGCTGCCGACCTCTATTGATTCAAGCTATGTATTTTGGTGGTGCAATAATCGTCCGCTGTCCTATTATATGTTTTAAGATCTGTTTGCTTTCTATAGAAAAGAAGGGGCCAAGTGCATTTGGTCACGGAATCTATGTATGTTTTGTTTTCGAGGAATAAGATTGAAGTAGTATGTTCATTTGGACAAGTTTTCACTTTTAATAACATCATCAGTTGTGCGTAAGAGTAAGGATAGGACAGAGTTGGGCTCGGAAGTCCACTTGAAATGGAAAATTTTGCTTGGCGCTTACATTTTGCAAAATGTACTTGGTGAAACTTGTGATTTGCCAAGTCACAAAAATATATGTCAAGTGAAAAACTGTGGTTTCTCTAATAGTTTTGTAAATTTAGCATGACAAAAAGAAAAAAAAAAAAGCAATATGCAGCATGCAAGTAGGGAGATGATTTTATTTTCGTGGTCAATACGCAACATGCAAGCAAGGAGAGGATTTGTCAAGTCCCATCCAGCTTAGCATATTTGCCAAGTTGAGGATGGTTTATGCCAAGTTGCCCAAAATGCAAATCCAATTGCAAAATTGTTGGAGACCACCACATTTCATGTTTTTGACAAATTTGAAGAATGCAAACTCGTTTGTAAACTGTTGGAGTTGCTCTTAGAGCTTATTTCGATGTACTTGTTAATCCACATGTTTAGCGTTCGGGGCTCGCACCGTCAGCAAGGCCGCACTACCTACCTGGATGGTGGCTGCGGAGCTCCCCTGGTGGTGGCCGATAGGAGTGACTTGGGCGCTCCTTCCTCTACCCCCATCTCTCCCGTTTCCCCCTTGACTTAGCACCGACAACGGCTCTGGGGCTTTAGTAGCCAAATCCGGTGCTTGGGCGGCCAGATCTGGCGGAGAACTATGTCCGTGCAACTGGCCTGGCTATGGTCGGGGAGGTAGCCAGAGTTGGCAGTCTGGATGGCTGTTGAACTTGGCTGCTAATGGTGGTTGCTCTGTCTAGTTCCCGTTGCCTCGCTCTTGAGCCCAAGCTTTTGCGGTGCGGTCATAGGTGGCGTCAACGGACGCCCCACGGGCACTTCGCTCGTGGAGAAGCGGCAGCGAATTAGGTGTCCGTTATGGCGTAAGCTTCATGTGTGTCTTTTTGCCGGCATGTTGCCCCGTGTGGAGGTTGTTGGTGGACTTTGGCGCGGCGTGGTCCAAGCGAGGTTGGCGTGCTGCATGGTGTGCTTGCTACGGAATGACACTGGTTTTAGTGGGGTGGACTATCCGGCGTGCTTCTCCCACTACTTCTCCTAGGCGGCACCCTTTTGGTAGTGGTCGTCGCATCCTGCCTCCTTGGCAGGCTTGGGTCTCCGGCGGCGACGGTATTGAGATTGCTTGAGGTCGAGGCAAAAGCTTGGACGATGACGTCTCCAGACGTCGTTTCTCTTCTTGGAGGCATCGTTTTCTACCGCTTTCTCATACCATACTGGAAGTTGTAGGTGAAAACCTTCCATTGGCGGACTAGCTAAAGCGCCATTCCCTTCTTGAAGGCATTGCTAGATTTTTCCAGTTCTGCAGATGTTCTCGTCATTTGGCCTTGGTGGTACTTTGCTGTGATGTAGTTTTCGCCGGGCGGGTCGCCTTGGTTCCCTCAGTTCGTGGTGGTGTTAGTTGCGCCACCTTGACCGTGTGTGCTTTTAGTTGGTTGTTGTTGTTGTTGTTTAGTTGGGTCATTTCACCAAGTTGCAAAGTGGTGGTGTGAGTTGTGAATGTTGTAGAGGATGAGTGGGGTACTCTCTTTAGTTGTATGGTTTTTTCTCGTCCCTAGTTTACATTTAAAAAACTGAGCTGCCATTTTTCTTTTTTTTTTCCTTTCTTCGTCTAATACAAATCGGGCAAAGTTTTTAGCCGTCCTTTCTAAAAACATCCACATGTTTGATGGGTCAAAGTATAAGTTAATTTAATTTTTGTCCTAATATTTACCGACAAACATGTGGATTGGGTTGATATAATCCTTAAATGGTTGTATATGATTCTTGGATTAACAAACTTTTAATGACGGAGACTACAAAAGCATTGTTGATGTGCAGAGATCGATCACACATCAGCTAAGGCTAGATCCAGGCGTGGCCTGACGGGGTCGGTTGGGCTACGCCCTCAAAAGCAAGGAGCCGAAATCTAGATAGGAGGTACGCCGATACGGCAACACCTCACAACTCCCCTCCTCGCTTGATCTCGTTTCGTCGTGTGCTAGCCAGTGGCGGAACTGAGGGGGCCATGGCAGCGCTGGAAAATTTATTTAGTACCAAGTGCTCAGCCGGATAGCAACTAGGATTTTACAAACTTCTTTAAACTATTCTCATATTTTCTACTTTATATATTGCTACTGCGTGCGTAATTAATTATTAAATTATCATAGTCATAACTAACTAGTATATACTTGAAATATAGTGACAAATTGTTAGATTTTGAACCGGTAAATATTTGTGTGGAGGGCTCCCCGCCACTGGTGCTAGCAGGTGGCAATACCGTAGTTCGATTCGGTGTAGCCGCCAGAGGTCACCTCCATCAGCGTCTTCATTGTGGCCTCGTGGGTACCGTTCTCGATGGGCGGTGCATCATGAGGACGATGATGACGACTACCCTCGTTGTGGCCTCGTGGGTACATGCAAACACTGATCATCCGTGTACCCCGACATCGTCCTCAAGCACCGCCCATCGAGAACAGACCTCCTCATGCCAAATCGAACGGCACCGCGCGGACGCGCGCATAGCGTGGTGGTGGAGACTCCCGTCGTGGAGCGCACCCGCCTGGGTTCGATCCCAGTCTGGGACGAATTTACCGGGTGCTACACCGGGGACTGTTCCCCAGAAATAATTCCATGGAGCCTCTCACGCGTGGAGCTACAATGGTATCGCGACGTGCCCGTTGTCTACGGAGTTTCCGGTGATCTCAAGAAGGACGCAATTTCAGATCTGAGTGTAGTTGTAGGTTTGTTTGTACACAAGGTGGTGTGAGTGGGCGTGCGTGTGTAGAGTAGGCGTGTGTGTATCCAGATAAACAGATACTACAAATACCGTACCCGCATGAGAGGTGTTAAAAAAAAAAAGAACGGCACCGCAAGGCTTCCTTGCCGGCTTCCAGCACACGTGATCCTCGATGGAGGCCCTCCATTGGAGGGGAGTGAGGTACCGGCATGCAGTCGGTCCTGCGGTTGGGCTGCTCCGGCCGGAATGGTCTCGTTGCAGCGTTGGGTCTCCTTTCGTTAAACAGAACGGGATACATCATGAGTACGTGACCTTCTACTTGGATTGGAGGAGGTGGGCTGGACGGGCTGGGCTCAAAGTCATGACCCGGAGTCAAAAAAAAAAAAACAAAAAATAATTAGTTGAATTGGTTTGCATGGAGATGCGTGCAACTTTTATAAAGAGAGTAGTGAAGCAGAAGCGGAAGCCTTATAATTTTTCTATAATAATAACATTTTTATGTATTAAAATGTTTATCAGAAACATCACTATTACTATTCTATAGTTAATTAAAGGACCCATCTTTTTGCCTTCGCTCTAGGCCACCAAACCGACGGGCTAGATTGTTCGGGTCGCCACGGGTCTAAGAACACAGCGGTAACCAACATGCTTTCATGGTGAAGTGCGATATTATTTACAAGCAAACCAGCAAAGGATAACCAACCGTGTTTAGGTGACGAAGAATGACTAGTTTTTAAGCAAATTAGCAAAGAAACTATTGAAGGTCTTGCTCGGGGGGATCCCGTTGGGAGCAAGGATGTCGACAGCACCGAGAAGCGCGTGGCCATCGTCCACGTCACGCTGCGGTTGCTCAAGGTGATGGACTCCTGACCAAGGCACTGGAGTGGCTGCGGTCCAAGAATGTCGCCATGGTGCTTTTTATTTTGATTCACATAAAGCTTTGATTCAGAGAAGCAACTCTTTTTTAATTTGGAGAAGTAGGTCCTCAGACATCAAAATACTGTTATACCCTCCAAATTTAACTACAAAACAGTTCCTAGCCCATGTTTTTTTTGTTTCGGGCGACAACTTAAGTTACTTCCATCTGTGTGGTAGGGTTTGCGTGCGTGTGTTCATAGGGGTGAGTGTGCGTGCGTGTTGTGAGTGTCTGCGTTGTACTGTGTCATTCTAAAAAAAATGAAATAGAAATATATACTCCCCAAAAAATCTCTAAAATAAAAGAAGACAATAAGAAAGCCCAACAGCACAATCGTTCCAGTCCGGTCGTCCGCATTCCCCACACTGGCAGTGCAGGCTGGTGGACAAGAGAGCAGGCCGCTCAGTCGAGCACGCCGGTTCACATGCCCGGTTCCGGCGACACCCCGCAAAAGGCAGCCGTGTCGCGTCGCCTGCCTGCTCCCGATCGGCGGAGGCGGAGGTACACCTGTCGGGGTGCGCGCAGCAAAGCGGCAGCGTCCCCTTTGAAAATTGCGCCGGGCGACGTGGCCGGGCGGCGCACCGCTCCTCCGCACCATTTTTTACTCCCCAAAATCGCACCTGCTCCTTCTCTCCCCCACCAGGCCACCATCCCTATACAAGAGCCACTCCGCCAGGCCCTTCCGCCCTCATCGAATCCAAATCCAGGTTAGCATTCTCTCGCGCCGCCGCTCGCCGCCCGGTACATCTCCCCGGCTCCTCTCCCTGCTCCTGGATTTCACCGATCTGGCATGCTTACTGTCCCGTCATCCCGTGGCAGCGGGAGCCGCAGCCGCCCCATGCCTGCCTCCACAGCTCATGCCATGCATGGCCGATCCATTTCCCTCAGATCGGGATTGCCGCTGACATGCCGCAAACTCCCTTGTCATATCGCCTCGCTCCGTTCTGCGTAGTTTCTGGGTTTGGCACCGCTTGTCTATCCCGTTCCTATAGCTTTTAGGGTTTCGAGCTCAAACTCCACGCCGGCGTCTCAGGTGAGACATCTAATTTTGATCTTCTAATTTGCTTGCTACCGTTCACTGTTTAGTGCCTGCTAGTATCGAGTAAGTTGTGGTCGTGTACAGTTGTGCGTACTCTTTTTTTTGTCACCCGTGTTTGAAGTTAATCCAGTTGTCTCGCAGCATAAAAATTACGAGCCTATCGCTTTATCCTGGCATGTGTGGATCTTAGATTTTGGAGGCTCCAAGTGAGCTTCAGTAAGATCTATTTGTTGTTTTGCTACTTTTGTTCGGAGTTACGATGGTCAGTGTGCTAGAACATCGAAGGTTTTAGACTAAGATATAATGTCAGGAGCTTACAGTGTTATTTTGTTGTTGGATTCCTTAATTTCCAGTGATTGTGGATTTCTTCAAAATCGACATGGTAGAGTATTTCTCCTTCTGTATAAATCCACGTGAATGCATTCTCTTTTACAGTTTGCTTTCTCTTTTGCAAGTGGTAGGTTATGTAAGGCGACCAATTCTAGCAGTGAGTGATGCTTTGGTAACTGTTTTGGGTTCCACTTAGTCATGACCTCAACATGGATAGTACTTATACAAACAACGATGTGACATGTTGTTTATTGCTATATGCCATAACCCATAAATTTCCACCATTCTTGTGCCACCCCTTGACTTCGACCATGGGAAATATGTTGTTACATCACTTAAAATTTTAAAGGAATAACCTTCTTGTGATCCTGTATATTGAAATTATGGAAACGATACTAGTATATGTCTTGAGATTGAGAAGTACTTCACAATATTTACTAGATAATGTGCTACTAGTAGAGTATTCTGAGGATTTTATTGTCATACTCGTACATTCACTTTGATTTTGTTTAGCATCAGTGTCATGCTTGAAATGACAAGGTTTGTAGAGCTATAGTGGTTAGTTTTGATTTTGTATAACCAAGAGCATGTCCTCAGTGCTATTGAAGTATGGGAGAAGTATTTATAAAAACCAAAGCAGCAGGTCCTCACTGCTAGTGCTAAGCTACAAGACACATATGATTTTCCTTTTGTTTTACCATGAGTAATTCATAAAATGACTGCGTGTAATGAGATATACTACACTGGCCTCCTTCATCTGATGATGATAAGTCTTGGTTAACATTGTTTTGCACTCACTGCAACACCTGTGTATAGTATTGTCATTGAGCTGAGCTCACTGGTCTCGTTCATCTGAGGACGAGAAGTCTTGATAAACATTGTTTGCATTCACTGCAACACCTGTATAAGTGTCTGCATTGAGCTGAGCTCGAGTGAGCCAAGGTTTAGAATCAATTAAGTCTTGGCTTGGCGGCTTTATTAGGCTTGGGCACTATTCATCGAAGGTTGTTAACAAATGGCTGAATAGGTTGACAAAAAGAATACAGAATCTTGCAAGGAGTTTGAACCTTGACTGAGAAACTTAGAAATTACGTGGCTTTTGCAAAAGCAGGATGGCAAGAATCACAATGTCGAGGACAAAAAAAAAAAGGAACATTCACTATATTTAGAGAAAAGAATAATCTTTTTGTTTGGGAACATTGCAACCTTCATAGCAACGTCCAGGAAGAAACTTTGACCCATAAAAGTGATATTAAAAAATGTTTCATAGGGGCCAATAACTCTATATGTTAACAAAAGAACATGAAACAAATTGTTTACTAAGTCCATATTGGCTGCTATGAGTAAGGGAAGCTGAAACTGCATTACGGCTCTGCTGTGTGACTAATGAATCATGGAAAACCTTAAGGTCTGGAGTATGGAGGGGACTTAAGCTCTAGCAAATAACTCAGGATCATAAGTCGGGTCATCATATAAAAGTGCAGTGCCTTCTTATGACTTAAGGTCACTTTACCTGCTCTAGGATCAGTCTTGTCCCATTTTGAGCTCAAGTAGCATGTTGGGTAATAGTTATCTTGACCCCACCTGCATGACTTAGTGTCCTTATGATGGGATAATGTTCTGCACTGACTAGCACAGCCTATGGAGGCTTCAAGAGCGAGACTAGGCAAGTCATTTTACTGCAAATCAAGTCTGATTAGCTCTTTGCAGTCCACCTGAGGGGAAATTATATTCCTTCCTGTCCTACTCGATTTGTGGATCTGAATATTTGAATGCAATAAAGCGCACAGTAATGCTTATACTGGATTTCTGGATTGCCTTAAGATTCCTCAAGGAGCATAGTTAGTTATATTTCTTCCTCCATTCCAAACTGTAAGTCGCTCCAGCTTTTCTAGATACATAGCTTTTACTAATGTAAACTCACAATTTGGAATGGAGGGAATATATAAAAAATGATAGTTTTTTGGGCTACAAAATAGGAGAGCTTAGTCCTTCCTTTGCATCTGCTAACATGTCAAAAAATAGTAGGCATTACGCCAGTAGGTGAGTTATACCATCTATCCTGTTACACATTTCATTTTGTGCTTGGTAATGATGCCATGGAAAAGTATCAAATTTAGACCCACCCACCCACCTTAATGTAAAGGCCTTCTTCTGCAGTGAGTTTGGACTTCTCTGAATTCCTGATGACCACCTGTTCACAGCTGGATCTTTTCAATAGAGAGCAGCTGAATCCCCCCCCCCTTGCAGTAGATATAAATTGATCCTTACATGACATTCGTGTGGCGAATGAAAAATGCAATGACTAAGCATACAGCTGGTTGCACTGCAATGACATTCTCAAAGTCTCAAATTCCAGAATTACCTATCCTTTTGTCCTTTTTTTTCTTTCCTTGCGCTCTCCTTTTAGGACTATATTTGACTTTAAGATTTTGTAATGCTATATGTGGTGGCGTCTTCGACACCTGGTATGTTGTAGTGATGATAGGGCTCTTTTTTTGCCGTGTTAGCATTCCAGGTGGCTCTGAATCTGTGAATCATGATTTGTTCACTGTCTCTGGCATAACCGAGCTAGCTTCCAAATTGCACCTAGTGCGTTTCTGCGTAACCATGAATTTAATCCTACCATCATAGAAGTTCTACGAGTTCAGTTCCAAACAAGGGGCTCTTGACATTTCTTTCTATTATATTTGGTGTGTAGTTAGTTTTTTTTCCATTTATTGGAGTTGAGAGTTTATCTTGACTTTGATGGATGTTATGTTTTCTGCTGTTTGTACAACACACATCAGTTGTTTTAGTAGCTGTTAATCGACACCAGAATACTGCTGAAACCTAGCAATATACTAGGACTAAGTTTCTGACTTACTCTGTTATTAGGGACTACTGTCTCGTCATTTTTTTTTAGTTTCAGGTTTCTGCAGCAGTGCGGAATGCAATTAGTTTGTATTGCTTATTGTTTGTATGGTCCTAGTAAATAACTGTTTTTTTTTTTTTTTATAAAAAAAATTGCTTTTGAATATCAACTTTTAGAAAGCCTAAATAGATGACGGAAAACTGCACTAATTTTGGTGCAAATTCTAGATGTGCTTGAAGTGAAGATTGATATCTCGTAATTTCAACAGCTCTGTTGGGTCGTATCACAATTTATTGCTGCTAGTGGTATTAGCAGCTAATGCTATTAAATTAGTAGGCTGGAAGCCTTTAATTTGACATTTTTTCTCCCTTTTCTGACAGTTGCTGCAAGTGGAGGCAGCAAGCTAGAGGCAGCAACTGCATACCTTGCAAGAAAAATCGTAAGTTACATGATTGCTGTTCCTGTTAAATACCTGAAAGGTCTTCTGTTGTTTTGTTTATGTATATCAATGACTGCACAAATTTATCTTAGCTGAACTCAGGGTACCTTGTTTTTCTCAAAGACCTCTGTTTCCACAGTTTTCTGATCTGTACATGATTTTTGTGGTTCTGCATTGAATTCATGATACATAAGAGAACTGAAGTTCCAAGTGTCTATTCAAGTCCTTAAGTTCTCTTTGTTAAAAGCTTACTTTTCTACATTCATGAATGCTATGAATCATGTGGATTCAGTAGACACAGAGTTACTTGACTAGGATCCACTGATTATGATTGAGCTATCTAGTTTAGATGGTTGGTCAAAATATGGAAGTTCGTTTTATTGAATGAACACTACTCTACCATGATTCCTTGAATGTGTGCCTTAATAATATATTTAAAATGTAATACGATGTTAGCAGGATTCTGTACAAATATCATTCGCATGCCCAATACAAATATTCTAGTCAAAGTTTTGACTATATGACTACACACTCTAAAATGTGTTGTATGAGAGGTATAGCTTCACCTGTGTGTTGGAGAGGTATAGCATCATGCCTTCATGTCCAGGATACAAATATTTTGAGCCATACTCGTAAAACTGTTGAATTCCAGTGTTTTCAATATCATAGGTTTAGTTCTCAAATTTATAGCAGTATGCCAAATATCTCCTGGCTTCATGTAATCTTAAGCTAGTGGAACTGTGTTCTCATATGGCAATTCATTGCTTCCTTTTTATTTTTGCTGCATTTGGCTAAGCTGTTATTATACAAACATTAATGATGAAATGATTAATGAATGACCATATATTTATGTAGATCCCCTTTTATGGTAATCCTTTATTCTGGAATAAATGCATAGATAAAATCCAAAAAAACATTTCTGCTGTTCTGCCACACATAACTTTCAAGAAAAGCAGCAGTTCAATTTTCCGGTTACACACTTCATCTTTTTGTCAATAAGTTTACCTGGAAATTTGTACCTGTTACATGCCCATTTTTGTCGAACAAACTTGCATAATGTGTAAAACAGACAAACCATTTGCTGGATTATTGAATATAATGCAAGTAATTTGAGATTTGAGATAGATTTACACTGCCATTGCCAATCATCTGTGGCATGTATACTTTATTTGTCTCGCTATGTGTTTAGGCCCGTTACAACCAATCATTTCTGTCTGCTTTGAGTTGCAGCCTTCAAGGACGAGAACTAAAGGTCATGCGTGTCTTCATGGATTTAGTTGCAACCTGCAAGTTTTTAGATAATCTTAAATGAAATGCCACTAAAGACATAAGAACAGAGTCAATAGGTGCTAAGCAGAAAAATCAGGGTTACCCTAATTTAGGAGCTATAGATTGCTCAACATCATTTTCTTGCGGGGGAGTATTAAGCTCAAGGTGGATAGGAATGCTGGCACTCTCTGCAACTGCGGTTGTATGGAGTTGTTGAATCTCGGTTGACATCTCGGTTGACTTCACCTGCTGCTTCTTTCTCATAGAGCTGGCCATAGAAACAAATCATAGTCAGTCATGTGATGCGGCATATATCATGAAAAATTGTATGTCTATCAAAAACCTTCTTGTATAATTCGGCATTTTCCTGGCAAATTAGGTTGACCTTTCTGTGTAATTCCATGTTGTCTTGTTGGATGAGACTTCCCTACAAATGAGCCAGTACAGAATGAGCTTGCTGAAGTCCACTCTGTGACATCATATTTTATAAGAATATAGTGGAATGTTCTAGAACCTTTCGATTCAGTTCGTGAATTTCGTCAACCAAGAGTTGGTCCTGAAAGTAATAACCATGATCTCAGTTTTATTTTGGATGAGGCATTCTTATGAAGGAAGGAAAATGGATAGCATTGTTACCTTCTTTGCCCGGATGCAACGAATGCTCATCTCTAGCTGACTTTCTAGATTTTGAAGTCCCTTGACATTTAATCCAGAAAGATCTTGTCCCATCAACTGCCTACATCCAGTCAAGCAATTTTACTTACTTTTTATGTTTTGAGTTGACTGTATTTTAATGAAGTAAGGTCTTGTTGCTTGATTGTATCTTGTTTGTTTTAAGGATTCACCTTTTGGCTATGTATGCATTAAGGCATCTGGAGTGGTAAAGGCTCCCAAGGGCCCTAAAAGTGAGGTCTTTGTCAGATGAGGTCATTGACTGTTATGTTTGAGGCCAAGAGTTACAGGCTACCTCTTCCGCTTTGCTGCCATCTGCAGTGAGGCCTCTGTTTGCCATTGTCTACCATAGGAGAGGTGTCTCCTCTTTTGCTTTTTTTTTTTGGCTGTGGCCAGGTCTTAAGCTAAAGGTCTGATTCTAAGACTTTTGGGTTAAATACCGCTTTATGGCCTCTTTGGCCTTAAGGTCTTAGGACACCCCTCATTTCCTACACTGCGGATGCTTTTAGTACTGTTGCTTGGAATCGGAGTGCTGAAAACTAGGCAAGAATTAAAATTGATGTAAATAAGTAAAATGTTGGTCTGTATCTGCTTCTTTGGAGTTAATCATAAAATAATAAAATAAATAAATATACAATGATGTTATGTATCTGCTTCATTGGACGTTGATCATAATGCATAAGAGAACTAAATGTACAGTTTTCTACTGATAGATGGTTTGGCACATGAAGTTCACAAATTTTTGCAACCTCTTACATTTCTTTTCTCTTGTTTGTGAAAATTGATGCTACATAAACCATGCATTACCCTGTGGCGTCAGTATCATGTCCCTAAACTAGGTTCTGTTCTTATGCATTTTGTATGCTAAACTTATTCTCACATATTGCTATATTAATTCAGACACCCTGCACAAGTTTTGGTGTTGGAGGTGTTCTAGTTACCTCATGGTCCTTGGGTTGTGTCAGCAGCACAGATTTGTTGTTTGAAACCTCTTTATATATTTTTCTTTAAAAAAACAGAATGGATTTTCTTCCTTGTTTAAAAAAAAAAAAATCTTGTCTTTCTTAACTCATACATTTTACATTTTTTTCTCATGCTGCTAATTCTTTTATTTATCCTTACATTTGGCAAATTTCTGACATCTATAAATAAAACCTGCAGGGTTTTGTTGACGTACCGATGATTTTCTTGCAAGTTGTGCAGTTGTTGTCTCAAGCTTGCTGCCTCCCTTTGCCAGAACTATTGAAGGTGGAAGCACAGTTAAGTAATGCCACGTCCAGTGAATCCAAATGGTGATATAAAAAGTTGCAAGTAAGGTTGAACTTTCAGCGGAGTAAATTGTGTGCCTTTATGAAATAACTGAAGTAGAGTGTTGGCATGCTATTGTTTGAATCAAGAAATGATATATTATACAAAATAACAAGATGGGAATTAGTGAGAAACAATGATTATATGAAAGCAATTAAGGCAAATGCAAAACCTCTTCATCTTGTGTTGATGTTTATTTTGGACACATACTTAAATTAAGAAACATTTTTATGACAATGATACAAAGCTGGATGTGTATTGGCATGCTATGATTATGTAATTCTTTGCTGTTACCTACACTTCTCACATACAAGTGCTGCCGTCTCTGCCGTCTCAATGGAGCTAAATCAATCCTAATGACGCATGTGTTTGAGGGACTAAACACAAGTTAGGGATTCGTGGACTTGCTGGAACAAGCTTATGCATGAAACTACTGATGGTTTCAACCTTTTTAGGATTTAGTTAAAGGCTATAATAATCTTCAAAGGTTCAATATGCTACAATTATGGATTTTTGGAATAAGCAACATGCCTATGTAGATTTTTAGGTATTGCTCCAATTGGTTTACAGATTCCATTATCCTATATCGACTTATATTATGCCTAAAGCACTTCTGTTGATGAAAAAACATTTTTAATGCCTAAAGCACTTCTGTTGATGGAAAGACATTTTTTATTTGAGAAAATTATTCTCCTTTTTCTCTACTATCTCGGAATCAAAGCCATGTGTCAGCAGAGGGGACCATTTTTACCAATAATCAGGCTGTGAGCAGAGATCATTAATTTTTGTGAACTAAGTTTTTTAAAAACTTCTGTTAGTGTTCATTAACATTATGGGAAAATGATTAATCTTTTTTGCTAGCAGCTGCACTAAGCATATATTTTAGTGTGAGCTGAATCTTGACCTTTTCATTTTAGTACTGATATATTTTTAACAGGAAGTGGAGGTAGTCTCAGATCAGAGGCTGATCAGAGCTTTACTGGTAGAGAATATATGGATGCAATTTTATCTCATGTCTTGACCTTTTCATTTTTTACTCTATTAGAGCACATGTGCTTTTAGTGCAGTAGTCTGCGACATTTTGAAAAACTAATAAAGTTCGTAGATGGGGATAAGAATGCCTTAAGTGCTGTTATTAATTTCATTGATGAGATAAAATCATCTATGTATGTCCTGATATTTTTTTTCTACATTTTTTTATGACCTATCATTTGGCTTCTTTTAAATTTGGAGATGAACAATTTTCATGACCTACATTTTTTTTTTTTTTCATGATTGTATATCATTTTGGACTAGGTAAACAGTTCTTTTTATCTGATGGTGAAATCTGTATAGTGGTGCTTTGTAGCTGTGCTTTCTGATCTAAGGTGACCAGGTCTAGCAACTGCATTGGTGACTGTTAGAATTAATATGATCTATTATCCGCCACCCTCTTAGGCTGGCTGTTGGCCTTCACGATGGGCGTGGTTCGGTTCGGCCCAAAGGTTCTTCAAACCGGCCCAGAAAAATGACCCTTTTGGGCCCCTTCTTTCGATCCATTTCAGCATACGGTTCGCTGGATCGGAATAGGTCGAACCCTTGGTTCGTGTGGTCCGACCCGCTCCTAATGGCCGCTGCACTGGGCGTTGGCGGAGGCAGAGGCGGGGATCCAGCAGGAGGTGCCGGTGAAGGCAGGGACCAAGCAGGAGGTGCCTGCGGAGGCAGGGACTGAGCAGGAGGCACCGGTGGATATGGGGACCGAGCAGGTGCCGCCGAAGACTGTGCTGTTGGCGACTGCGGCGCCCGGTACGGTCAAGAAGAAGTGGAGCCTCCCCAGGACACCAGGTCTGTGCCCGCCCTCGACGTGCTTCCTCTGACGAACTCGCGTGCTTCCTCTGATGGCTTGCTTGACCCGCGCTGCTTCTCCGTGTTCGCAGATCCGGACGCCGAGGTCATCACACTCTGGCCGGGAAGCTGCCGCCACGAACCACGCAGCACTCGCCGCCGGCACCATCCTGCTCCCGCCCTTCTCCTCCCAAGGTAAGAACCCTTAGCATTTGTGCCATCCGCGGCTGCTACATCTACGTTCTGGCAGTGCCTTGTTTTATTTCGTTTCAGTCATTAGAATCTGTTTTCTGTTGTATAGAATGAATCTTTGGGTTATAGAAATATGGCAAAGGTGTTTGTTGCTAAGACTTTTGTTAATTGAATGAATCTGTGTTCTGCAACTGCATTCCCATATTTCGACAATCTACCTTTCTCATAAATTTGGCTACCCTTTGATTTTGATCATAAATTTGCCATTTTATTGCTTGTACTGGAGATTATGAATATCTGAAGTGAGTTTTTTTTTCCTGTTTTGACAACAAACGTGTATTTATTTTAGCAGCAACTTGCTGTTAGCAAAGTTCACAGTTGACCATTACAGACTGCAGTGCTCCCATTAAAGGAATTGCTTTGCTGATTACAGTTCATGAATCCTGTTTAAGATTTTTGATTCTCCGGTCTGCAGTTTGGTTCTCCAGTCTCAGACAAACTGAGGCCAAAGGCTATGCCCATATACACCACCAGCCAGCGACACCGATGCACCAATGCACCAGACATCAATAATTTAATTGTGTTTTTTCTTCACCATTCCAAATTTCCAATATTTGCCTATTGTCATGATAACCGAATTTTCTGGGTTCTTGGAGACTACCATAAATATAGAAGAATGGGTTCTGAAGCTAGCAGTTCCTGCATCTTAGCAACCATAAATACAGTATATTGGTCTACTAGATAGAACTAGTGGGCTTATTGGTTGCTCACCTACTAACCTTTTATAGCAAAACCGAGCAAAGCATTTCGCAGCAGCCATCCAGCCTATTCCTTTGCTCCTTCTAGAACTCTATTGTGCTGCTGGTTGTCTAACACATCAACACTCATTGAGCTATATTTGCCATTTGCTATGCAATCCATATTGCTTTGATGCTTCTGCTTGTGGGTTCACTGAATATTTCTATTGTTCTGAATATGGTGTTCAGGTTCACTTGGAACCTGTTATTTTTTAATAGACTTGAATGTGCTGCTATTTTTTTTAACAATATTTCTGTTGTTCTGAATATGGTCACAGTTGCTTGTCCTTGTCACAGTGACTATTTTTAAAATAGATGGAAGAGAAAGTTTTCTCTTATCACAAGTGAGCTGCCTTCTGAGCTTGATACATATTTAGCTAAGCCTACCATTCCTCGCAATGGCCATTTTGATGTTCTTGCTTGGTGGAAGAACAACTCTCTTGAGTATCCGATCCTTTCCCGTATGGCGCGAGATATCTTAGTGGTGCCTGCTTCATCGGTCGCCTCGGAGTCAGCATTCAACATTGGAAAGAGAGTGATATCTGATGACAGAAGCCGATTAGCTCCTGAAACAGTTGAAGCACTTTGTGTGCCGTCAAGATTGGATTCGAGCTTCTAGTAAGAGCTGTATATACTCTATTTGCAATTCTGATGCCTTAAGTCTTCATCAAAATTTCAGATGGAAAGTATTCATGATTTCGTTGAGCAACCTGATCAACATGAATGAAATTTTGGTATCTGTGTTGAAATCCATCCTAGTTTTTTGTAAACTTGGTAGCTGGCACTGCTTGCTATTTTGTTTACAGACTGGAAAGTTTATTTGGACCTTTTGTACTTCTATTACTTTGAAGTTATGTTCCCCCTTGGTTCCTGGTTAATTATATTTTGATTAACAGACACTACTAGCTGTTAGGAAGTCCAGTAGTTAGCTCTTAGCTCACACAGGAAGTGCAGATGCAAGAGACTCACTGTAGTTAGGCTGACACCACACTCACTGTAGCTAGACTCACTATAGTTACAGTTTACATTACTAAGCAGTTATGCAAGAATGCTTTTTTTTTATGGTAGCTAGGCTGACTCCACACTCACTGTAGCTAGACTCACTATAGTTACAGTTTACATTACTAAGCAGTTATGCAGCTTTTTTTTTATGGTGAGAACATTTGTGATCAAACTTAGAAATGAATGACCATCACTGCATGTTAGTACTAAACTACTAATGTGGATAATGTTTAGTTGGGGGCAGTTTTCTCTTGCTCTGTTTTGAGATTTATTGACCTATTTCAGTCATATACTGGGAACTTGTTTTTTTTTTTCCATCAATGCATATAAGATAAATGGTATCATCCTGTGTAGTTGTTTGCATAGAGATTATAGAAATTTATAACTTGAGCCTACTCTTGTCTGAAGATTAATTGCTTTGCTGTTAAGCGGCCCTGATGATTGAGTTGACTGCATTCAGTTGATTGCATTCTGAACACAGCCAAAATTATCAAATGGAACTATTTATATATGAAATTCACTGGAAGAATCCCAAAATCACACAATGGCCTGAACCGGTAGTTCATTGTATCTTTGCAATTAAAAACCTGAATTTACCGTTGATACTTGATAGGGTCTACTGGTGAAAACCTATTTGAAGAATAGCACACATTCCTTTTCTTACAGGGTTGTTAAATAAATCTATCCAATTTTCTGTAGTTACACAAAGTAATGGCAGTTTCTCAACTTTTCGAGGACGATCGATTAGTAATTAAGGAACTCAACAAGTCTGTACTGGTTAATTCAATTATACAAACAAGAGTCACTGCATTTCAAGTAGAACGTAGAAAAAGAAAGCAGCTAGAGTCTGCATGATGAATCACCTCTTGCCCTGCAGGTTCTCCCTACTGTTCATGTTCTGAACATGTTCCTTTGATGACAGTTAAATGAACAGTTTTTGGCATACTGAGCCATACTGATCTCAGTTAAATGATCACGCCCTGACAACTTAGACAACCTGCGGAGGCTCTTGACTGAATATTTTAAAATAGATGGAAGAGTCATATTATTTTGAATATGGATAGCTGTTGTTTTCTCTTGACTGAACAATATAGATCATAATCAAATGGTTCACTGAATGTCTTTACTGAATAAGATATGCATTCAGGTGTTCTTTTGATGAACAATCAACATTTACAGTTTATTTTCACTAAATATGGCATGGCACATCATTTACATGTTCTAGAGGAAGCGGTCTCTTGTCTCTGAATTGTTTGCACTTCATTTGCAGGTTAGCAGGTTAGCGGCAGCGCCGGCTTCAAACAATAAATCATGTCAAGGGTGAAGGCTGTTACAAGGCTGGAGTAGTGCAAAGGGACACACTAGCTGAAGTGATCATTAACAGAAAGAGTTTAATACTATTGATGAATCTATTTGATTGAAATTATAATGCAGTCAGCAGCAGCTCAGGTGGTGTTTGGTTTGGGGACTTTTTAGTCCTTGGAACTAAAAAAAGTCCCTTTTAGTCCTACCAAACCAAACAGGAGGGACTTTTCCTATAGAAGTCCCAAAAAGACTCTACTAGAGGGACTTTTTTGTTTAGTCCCTGAGACTAAAAAAAATTTAGTCCCTAGGAACCAAACACCCCCTCAGTTTTTCTTTTCTTCTTTTGATTTCTTGTCAGAACTTGTTCCGAACTTGCATGCTTAGAGAAGTTGTGAACTTACTCCCTGTACGCTTGGTCAATAAATTTTTTTATCATGTACAAGTTTGTACATACGCGTACAAGTCTGGGATGTACAAGTCTACGTACGTACGTGTACAAGTCTGGGTTGTTGGGAGGTTGTGATTAATCCACTACATATGAGTATGCCACTTCGTCTCAAAAAAATAAATGAGTATGCCACTTTGTTTATCATGCGCTGTCTTCAAAAGAAGCGTACCTACGTGAACCAGCAGACGCAAGCAGGATGGTTGTACGTTGAAATAATGTATCGATCCATATATTATCCATTGGAGCATAGGTTTAACGGTTTAAGACAACGGATTATCCTATGCTCCTCTGCAAGCTAAATGGTTCTATGGATGCTCCAAGGGTCAACCACGCCCATCGTGAGTTGGCCTCCCAAGGCCCATGTACTTTACAAAGCGCCCACCTCTTCGACAGCACCTTCTCCTACCCGACCTCCTCAGGCCCTCTTCTTCCCAGGTCCTTCAGCGGCCGCGGCTAGGGGCGACCAGGGGCAGTTAAAGGCGGCCCCGCCAGTGGTTCATAGTGGCCATCCCTCCTCAACCCATGGACCGACTCCATCCATATGTGGCCCGGTGGCCCGCGTGCTCCTCTACAACGCCTGGTCTTCCACAACCCCACCACCAGCCCACTCATGGCCGGGTCCGCCATGGCGCCGCCTCCTACAAGATGCGCTGCTCTCGCCTCCAATCGGCACGGGCTTGGGCCCCATGGGATATAGAGTCCTCGCCCATGCCTTCAACACGGTGACCCTCACCCCATTAACTATGATTGGGTTGTTGACTCCGGGGCCACTTCTCATATCGCATCTAATTCTGGTATGGTCACTCCCTCTTCCTCTTCTATCTTTCCCTCCATTGTTGTTGGCAATGGTGCTACTCTTCCTTTAGTTGGCACCGGTTATTCGACTCTCCCGGTCCCTTTCGCCTCAACAATGTCCTTATTGCTCCCTCCATCATTAAAAACCTTCTTTATGTTCATCAATTCACTACTGATAATCATGTTACCATTGAGTTTGATCCCGATGGTATTTCGCGTGAAGGATATTCGCAATGGACCATTCTTTCGATGTAAATGCTTCGAGGCCCCCTCTACACCCTACAGCTCCCATCGACCCTCTTTGGACCCTCCTTCCTCGGCCGACTAGCATCGTTGTCTTGGCCCAAGGACGCCCTTCGAGCCTTGCTCAGTCTTCCTCCATCTACAACACCGGGCGCGATGGCTCCCCTGTGTCATGTATGTCGACTCGGTTGACATGTCCGTTTACCTTTTTAAATTCATTGTCTAGGGCTTCTAAAACCTTTGATTTAGTTCATTGTGATCTATGGACCTCCCAAAGGAGCCCTCACACTTCGTTGGCACAAATATTATTAGTATTATTATTAGACAAAGAGGTGTGCCAATTTAAAGGTAATGAGAAGGAATATCTAGGGAGTTGCTAAGAGTGAGTTAAATCGCTTGATATGAAGGATCAAACCCTAAGAGAGGAAGAAAAGCTACAACTTTGTGATCAAGATATAAATGGTCTACATGAATATCTTGATATCAAGGTATTTGAGTCTATCAAAGACTTGGAGATGGCACACAAGGTGCGGAAGAGGCTTGAGGAAGAATATGTGGGCATCTCAATGATAAATTAAATGTCAAACTATATTCAATGATAAATATGCAAAATTCAAAGATGCATGTGAGAGAGAGAGAGAGAGGCCATGGAGATGTTTTTGTAGACTCTATGCCATTGTGAATGAATTGAGGGCATAGGACACAAGGTTTTAGATGACGAGGAGTGAAGTTTCTCACTCCCACACAAGAAATTCTTGTGTGGGCTCCAATAGTTCTTGAGGTGTATTACCAAGAAATTCAAGATCATTGCCATCGTGATCTTGAGAGGAATGAAGTTTCTCACTACCACACAAGTACTAGGAGAGATCATTACTCATGACACTTTTTATTCATGAAGAGAGGAGGAGGAGGAGGAGGAGGAGGAGGAGAGCATAACATTCAAGACCAAGGGCCGCAATAGAAATAAAAAGATTTAGGATGATTTTGATGATGAGGATGAAAGGAAGTGATGAGGAGGAGATGAAAGTGGTGATATCTGTAGTGATATGAAGTTGATAAATATTCTTATGATGACCTTATTGAGGTTTTGGAAGAGTCTCAATACTTTATGGACTAGGAAATATAAAAAGAGGTGTTTAAAAATACATATAAGCCTCTTGACAACTCCTTTGAGGAGTTAAGCACCACTCATGAGGATATTTTAGAAACTCATGAGAGGCTTAAGGAAGCTCAGAATTATCTCCTTGAGCATAAGGCCGAAGTTCCCCAAAAGTTGATATGGGTGTTACATGTGATTTACTTGACAATCTAACATGTACCCTTATTGTGGCTAACCCATCTTGTAGCATAGACAAAGACTTCTCTCTTGGGTAATGAATTTACTTGGTGATTCATCCCTCATTGTGGAGAACGGAACACTCAAGAGATCAGACATGCACAAAGCAATTGCTTTGTGGGTGAGGCAAGGTTGTGCCAATACTTGGGTAGCCAAAGGTTCACCTTGAACAATGAAGGCCTAGGCCATGTGCCAGAGAAGTGAAAGAAAGCTTTTGTTTGCCACAAACCAAAACATTTGTGAAGAACAATGACAAGTATTTCTACAAGTGCAAGCAAGTTAGTTATATGGAGGAGTGCACAAGAAAGAAAAATATCTTCAATGAAGTTTTTTCGGACAAGTAGTTTGAAAAAAAATCCTATACAAGCTTATATTATACATGTGCATACAATTTGCTTGGAATTTTCAATTCCTTCTAATTTTTGTGAGGTTGACATCAATTACTAAAAAGGGAGAGACTGAAAGACGCCCTTTTGGTTTTGATAATTGAATGAAAACATTTGTAGACTAATATGTTTCACGTGAGATGAAAGGTGATTATTGGGTCACTAGAAAAAGTTAATCTAAACAAGGGCATGGTGATGAAGGGCAATGATCATGAGTCTATAAAAGCTCAATAAATGAAGCGATGGAGATGATGGATGATAGTGCAAAGGATGAAAAGACAAACACAAGACAAAGGTATATCAATAGGTTTTTTTTCTTTCACCATATATGTGATGATTACATACATAAGATGAATGGTTGGGTTCATATGATATATAACCATACTATAAAGAGGGGCAAATTCAATGGTTAATGCAATTGTCTAGTGCCACTTAGTGAAATCTAACATTGCATTTGCAATGTGATTGAGTGGTATGGTGAGAATTTAGTCAAACATTTGAAAAATGTTTCTAAAATGATAACTCCATGGTAAATGTGTTGGCCAACCCATGTGAGACCAATTTAAGCTAGCCATTTTCAAAAATGTTTTAGAAAAGGAGCTCAAGAGGGGTTTGTATCCTCACCCGAGCTCTTTGGTCACCAACAAAGTTGGATCATTGGAGCTTAGAGCCATGAATCAGCTCGGTTCGATTGTCCACCTAAACCCTTTGGGGACCACTAGATCTTAGGATAATGAAGGTTAGAGCACCGGCCTAACATAGCTGAAAAAAAACAGCTAGCAAAGACTAACTTTCGGTGCCATCGAAAAGTTGGGCACAAGATCTTAGACGCTGATAGTAACAATGCTCAAAAAAGTGTGTGAGAGTTCAAATTAAGGCCACCGGGCTCTTCGATGATCCAATTGGTGGAAAACTACGTATGCAATGTTTTGGGTGCTTGTGGGGAGTTTGTGCTCATAAAAATATAATGAGCAGCGGCGTGCAAGCACCGATCTTCGAGCTCTACAACGACTAGTTAACACAATGTCACCGTCATTGATCTTGGTGGACTTTGATGACCTAGCAAAGGTCTCTAGTGATCCAAAAAATGTTGCCTTAAGCTTCCAATAACCATTTTCTTAAGAAGGCTATAAATAGAGTGCGTGGCTAAGTAAATTATAACTCTTTGAATCCATTATTGATGCACACATAGTACAATTCGAGATGCACCTCTACTCACATTTGTTTGCTAGTGATTGCTTTCTTGGTGAGATTAGAGTGATCTAACACAAATTCTTTAAGAGATAGCATCTGCTAGCACTAGAAAATTGTATTCACTACGAGTTTTCCTGTTACTCTTGGTGGTTGTTTCCATCTAGATGACCTGGAGCAACATTTTGCATGAAAACACTAAATTGAAGATTGCGAGGTGCTCCAGAGTTGATTGTGGGGACTATTTGGTCGATCCCCACTGATGAGGTGAAGAACCATTCTAATGGAATTAAAGGTAGGATAAGCACCTCATGATCGAGCTAATTAAAGATCAAGTGCTCACATGAGAGCCAACCTTATAGGATTCTTGAGCTTGAGAGAGGAGCAGTGATCCTTGGGTTTGTCTCAACATGGGGATAGGTGACTAGAAAGTCACAAAACCACATGTATATCTTGTGTCTTCCTCTTATGGTTTTCGTTTGAACAATATCTCTTTCGCTTTACTTTGTGTTGTTCAATTCTTAGATTAGTGATAGCAAGAGTTTTCATCCTAGAGTGCAAATCTAGGTAGTTTATTAACTCTAGTGACATAGTTAATTCATACTCTTGATCAGTAGAATTGTGTAGCTTGTAAGACATAGCCTAGTTGTAGTGATTATTAGGGCCTTCTTTATGCATAACGAGTTTGCCTAGTGTTTGTGGTTGATAGAAGAATTTTTAAACTGATCTTCACCCACCCTTGCCCTCGCCATGACCACCCAAAGATCCATATAGCATGTTGCGTATCCGCCTAGTTCAACTTGGATGAGGCATGCCTGTCAACCTCTAAGCACTAGGCGCACTTGACTTGAACCAAATGTAGTGTTATGTTTAGGCCACCTCGGTGGGAAGACATGAAGCATCCACTTTTTCACTCTACATAATATTTTAAAATCAAACTCATAGCTAGGTGCTTTAATATAGATTTTATATCAAGGTTAAAATGAAATAGTACATAATACATAAGAAGAATGAAGTAATATACATGTCAAAGCAATTTAGTTTTACATCAAGACATCGGGTACAAAAATACAGAAGGGCCTCTATAACTAAGTAATTGTTTATAGGACTTAGAGGACCAATAAGTGCATAGTTGCGACCAGCTGACATAAACAAGAGGAACACCAACCCCACCGCAATGCTCACCACTCGAGACATAGTTTAGCCAAGTTAGCGCCAGAAGTCAAATCACTCATGACAACATTTGGCTTACATGGTTTCGCTTGGTAAAATAAGAGTGTGCTATACTCGATAGGTTATCTGGCTGATAGTATTAGAGCTATGCTACAACCCCACAAATGTACTCATGTTTATTCATTCTCCCTCGACAATAATACAACTTACTAGGTGGCTCTAGGAATCTACTAGGTGGCTCTAGGAACTTAGACTTACTCATGTTTCATTTTGCTACATTAGAGTTCTACTGGAGGATCATATAGGCTCAGTTGTTTGTGGAAGGTGTAGTTGAAGGATTATGCAAGCTGTGCCTTTTAATTCTAGGTTCCCTTATTGTGGGTAAGGCACTAGGATCTATATTGTCTCAGTTGGCTTAATCATTTTCCTTAGCATTGGGTAGGCCATGGTGGAGCCTGACTAGATTTTATGTTCAGAGGCCTTACACTACATTTATCTAGACTCGCCTAACTAGATTTTATTGTGGAACACTTAAAACAATGGGCAACTTATGGGTTTTACTAGATTCCAACAGTTTTGATTGTAATCGATCTGGTCAACACATACTTGTGTTGAATTCATAGCCAGTTGAGATTAGAAATGGAAACTTGAGTGTTGTGTTCATCTAATTGACTGGCTTTTGCTATGATAATCTAAGTCACTATACACACGAGGAGTTGGTAGTGCATTACTAAGATTGTTTGACATTCTAGTTGGTGAACTTGATATTCATACCTAGAATTAAAAGATAAGTTGGATAGGATAGAGAGGACTTATACTTATTTACTTCTACTTGGATGACTAGGTTTTAGAGTGGAATACTCTATGAAGTGCTTAGGTTAAGGGTTCAACACCATCATGTTGGTCAAACAAGGTGTATATATATATAGGGTTAAAAACTGCTTGGCGGTCTATTTAGGGTGGTCAACACGACTCATGCAATAGACTACTCAATACTTCAGTGGGCAAGCTAAGAGGACAACATCCACTTCAATGTTAAAATTGGGTAGTCGGAAAGGTCACCTACAACATACTTAATCTTTCGGTGGTCGCAATATAAAGATGCTATGGTCAACCAACAAGCACACCAACGAATAGGGTTTGTGGCATCTACACAACCGAATGACACATAAGCATAAGTTGCTCACCTAGTTCTTTGATACGATCAAGCTAAGTTGTGACTCCAAGATTAAGGCGGTTCTATATGCCTTCAACTTCTTAGGCTTAGGGCCATGTACTTTTTAGATATAATGTCTCTAAGCCAAGAAGGTCATGACTACCATCAAGATTTTGCAAGTGTGAGTCCGCTAAGGCTATACTAAGATGAATTTGAGCACTAACACCAAGCAAGATTATCAAAGGAAAAGCATTGGATGGTAGAGCTATACTAAGATGAACTTGAGCACTAACACCAAATAGTGTCTAACTACTCAAGGATCCACTAGGGGCGCTTTCGATGAGGCTTCAAGTTAATTGTGAAACTCGATGTGAGGTGAAACTATGGATGAGGTCTTGAGATAAGATGGATAAATTTCCATGAAATCTCTCCATGAATGCTACCAAGCGAATGGAGGAAGAAAGGTAAGTGCCTAGAGGAAAGAATGGCATGGTGACATAATAGAAGCAAAGTGAAACGCTAGACACAAGGGTAGTGCATGACACGAAGTGTTCCCGTGCACACGGGTGGTGTGGAGATGAGGTAGGATGTGTGACAACACATGGCACTAAAGTTTTAAGTTGGTTGGGTGACCGGTTGGTTGAACAACGCTCCTAGTTAAATTACAACATTATTCAATCATTTGATTATGGCTCCGCAACTCACAATGAAGAGTAAAAATTGGTTAGTCCATCGAAGTGAAGGTTTCAAATTTGAATAACTAGCCCAACTCAATTGAGGTTGCAATATCTTTGCATGTCATCTGCACCTGAAGCTCTATAAATATTGCTTCAACTTCCTACTTAAGTTTCCACATGGAGTCAAAAGATGTTATGTCAACATTTATGTATGTATACCTTCCATCACAAACATAGAGTTTCATATTGATGATACCACTTATATGTTGACTTTGGGGTCACTTAGTTTGGTCGTAGGGCATTATTAGCCTTCAACGACCTATGCCAAATTGAATATAGAGTTTAGTACTACAACTTTTACCTTTAAACTTTGTTAAGTGGTTACTCACCGTTAAACATGGCATCTTAATAAATATTCATTTTAGACAATTTTCTCTATCATGCATGGTGATTGATGATGCTCATAAAATGAATATACTTAACATCGAGGATGTTATAATATATATCCGACTTGTGCCAACATTTTCTTTAAATGATTTGTAGTATATTAGTTATGATTATCACTATCATTATTGCCATCTTTATTTACTAGATTGTTAATAGAAATTTTTAAGAAACACAAGGAAAATAAAGAACCCGTGAGTTGTAGTACAAGAACATAATGTAATTGATCGACATTTAGATAGGTTATGTATCACTTAAAATGGTGTACCTTAAGCTCATTGTTGGGGTTTGCTACATGCTCCTCCCGCTCCTTTGCTCGACCATATCGATCAATCAATCTTGACCTCATGCTGCACAAAAGACATAAGACCCATTTTTTGTGTAGTGTGAAAAAGACTCTCAAAAATGTATGAGTAGTACTATGAATGAATATCGCCGCACACATACATACATGAAGTCAGTGGAAGACTATGGGATGCCACACAAAAGGTGGGGTTTGATACATCCATATTTTTTATTCTACTGATGCATGAACATATTCCTGACCATATTCCTCACCCTCACCATAATGCCACCAAACCTCAACAGGTTCACTCTTGCCACTATCATAAAACTCACAAACCATCTCCTCAATCTAATGCTTATGACTACGACGGCTTAATCCCCTCTTCTCTATAATTGTCGATCAATTTACACATCCTTTATTTTTCTACCTCCTCCTTATTTTTCGTGATTTTGAATTTTAGTAACAAGTGGATATACTACCTTTAGCCACCATCTATGGATCATTACATGACTTAACTCAATAATTGACATCCTTGTTCCATATCTATCATCCCCAATCACCATAGCAAGCTTTAAACCCTAACCTAAGGTTGGGGGTTAAGCAATTACAACCCTAATAACATATACCACCTCCACCAGATGCAAAGTGATGTCAATAGTAGAGCACTTATGGATTTTAAAAGAATCTAGAAATATGTAGTTTGGGGACTTTTAGTATTATTCCTCCAAAATATTGCATATTCGGTGCATATACCAAAAATCCAAAGATTATGAGAAAAAGATGTGTATACTAGCTATGACTTAATTTAGAGGCTAATGTAAACTAGTGTCGACATATTGTGAAACTCTAGATATGTCCATTGTTAAGTGGAAATGTTTTTACATGACCCATCATGTGATGTTTCAAGCACACGACCCAATACGATTGTGTCAAGAGAAAGAAGAAGGCGGCTAGGGTTTCAAAGGAGGACAATAAGATTTCGACATTAGGGGATCTATTCCCCAAATCCACCTCGGGGGGGGTTTGGAGGGTGGTGGCCACAAGATGGTGATGGGGACGCCGCCTGGTCGGGGATTAGGGTGGGTGGGGTCGAGGGGCGGGCAAGAGTTGAGTGGCACGACGAGGCCCCGCAGCTGTTGAAGTCGGGGCCATGATAGAACAAGGACAAGGACGTGGCCAAAGAGCTTCTAGTCTTTAGGTGAGGGCAAGATCTATGGGCGGCGATGTGGGGTGGGATGGCGAGGCGTGTGGAGCCGCCGAAATCTCATGTTTGGTTTTGGAAATTGATGACACACTTGTGAACTAATCCTTTGCTCTAAGTGATGACTATGAGATAGGATTAGATGAATGACAAGGAGCATGATGATCATGAACATGGACGATGATGGTGGACATGATGGATCGTCAAGCTCGGGTGATCGGCTTGAGAGGAACCCGAGATCAAGGCAAAGGTATCTTGATAGGGGTTTTCCTTTCAAAGGATCAAGACACGATAAAGCGTGTGATCACATTATAGGATAGATAGCCGACTATCAAGAGGGATGCCGTGACAATCCTTTGGTGAAGTGCTTCTAGGTCCAATTGACTTGCATATGCATTTAGGATTGAGAGCACTAACTTCGTTCTTGTCTAACCGATCGCGACATGCTAACACTTGTGCTCATGGGTTACATTCGAAGTGTTGGTAACTCAAGACAACAAGCCAAACTTGGAAAGATGGAAAGACGATGACGCAAATGATGAAGAGAAGTTTTTTTTGCCGCGTTACGCCGGAATACCGCAGTTGCCACGCCAGTGCAAAGGTAAACATTCAAATCGGGCGCTCGCGTGTCCGGCGGCTGGCGCCGACGCAGACCAAATCAATCAAGCGCTGGTCCCGGGCGCCGTGAAGAATTGCCGCCGTGAAGAAATGAATCTGCGCTGGACGCGTCCCAAAGTAGCGCCGCGACACAGTCCGAGAGCATGTCGGAGACCCCGGGCGGACGCATGGCCGCGTCTAGCGCCAGGCAATCTGGACCGCCAAGGGCGTCCGTGGCAGTCACCGGGCGCGTCTGGCGCAAAATTTAATAAAAGAAACTTTTGGCCAACGGCTCTATTTCGACTTGGGTCTATAAATAGTTGGTTGGCGGCCTTTTGAGGGCTCTCTTGCACATTTCAACAGCCTAACTCATTTGTGAGCTTGTGAGACTCCCTCCACTCATCTCTTCACTCTAACCCGATTCTTGAGTGAGATTGAGAGTGATAGAAGTGCATTGCTTGATTAGTCTTGCATCTAGAGGCACTTCATCCTTGGAGAAGCCGCGGGATCTTGTTTCTCTTGGGAATTTGCTTGGTTCCCTAGCGGCTTGGAGCAAGAGGCGGTGTTGAGCTCGATTGGAGCTTGTTCGAGGCCACACCGGTGGTGATTGTGAGGGGTCGTTCCTTACCCCTCGCGGAGATTCGCGAAAAAGGAGCACTAGTGGATTGCTCGTGGCTTGTTTGGCCCCCTCTTGTGATTGGTGTGCTTGAGATCCCACCGGGGACTTGGCACCGCCATTAAGCTTAGCAACCATCAAGTGGGTGTGTCGCCACAACGGGGACTAGCGTCTTGCGGCAAGCACGTGAACCTCGGTGAAAAATCATCGCGTGTCACTTGTCATTGCTCGTTGGAGATTTCTTGTACATGGTGATTGGCTACAACCTCGACACTACACCGTGGTATTGTATTCTAGCACCTCTTTGCTTTACTTAGTAGTATATCTTGCTAGGGTGCTTAGTTAGTTACCTTGCTTAGGTTGTGTAGCTTGGTTGGTTTGTTTAGCTCCTAGTTGGTAATCTAGTTAGCCTTGCTTGTCCACCTAGGAGTAATCTAGCAACATAGCCTTTGTGTGGATTAGAGACAATAGAATTGACTTCTCGCTTGCTTAGCTAATTCGTAGCACCGCTTATTTAGTTTTGCCATCTTATTGTCTAATCCGTTTGTTTAGTGTTGTTGCAAGAATTTCTAATAGGTAGCGTTTGGATGTAGATATTGAACCCTAAACATTGAATTGGAATTTGCTTGTTTCAATATCGCTGTTTGGATGTACGTGGAATTGAAACTTGGCATTGAAGGCCCAATTCCTTGGTATTGAGCTATAACGAAGCGGGCTATCCCAATACTGAGCCCCACCCCTCCGTATTGAGTGGAATTGGACTCGACTGCCTCTTCCGTGCGGGCGAGCGCTCTCTTCCCCGTGGTCGGCGAGTCTTCCTTTCGGCGGCCAGCGCCCCTTCCCCCTCGCCGACAAGGGCGCGGCGCGACGACCTTCTCTTCCTCGCCACCCGTGGCTAGTGACGCGACCTTCGCTTCTCTTCCCCATGATCCAGGCAACCTCCTCCCCCTCTTCTCCATAGACGGCGGCGCAAGATCTGCCCGCCATGGTGGCTGGCGACCTCGCATCGATGCCCCATTCTTCCTTCGCTCGGCATCTGTGGACGGGGTCGTGGAGGGGCATCCGTGCATGGGTCGACGGGCCGCCATCGTTCCCCCATGGTCGGGTCGAGCTCCCTCCGCATGCCCCCAAGCTCGATGCCTTTGTCGATTTGGAAGATAGGCTGGGTAATGAGGTGGAGATGGGGAGAGAAGACGGGTCAATTCTGGCACATCCAAACAATAGCTTTGGCATTGGAAGCTATTTCCAATACCAGACTGATTTGGTATTGTATCCAATTCAGTGCCAACCTCTCCAATATCAACATCCAAACAAAGCCATAGGCTATTCACCCCCCCCTCTAGCCATTAGGACCATTTAGTCGACGGCCGGCGGTGGGTGCATGAGGGAGGGGGCGATGGAGAAGAGAGCCAACGGGTATCGAGGGAGAGACCGTCGTCACGAGGAATATGATCGGTCGCACTTTAACCTTCTCCATAGATAAGGTAGATGACACTGCATAGACAACATATATGATAACTTGGGGAAAATTAAATCTATTGGATCCAACATCCAAGTTAAGAGATTCGAAGTTAGACCGGTATGCACACATGGTTTTCCAAAAGGAACAAAGCTTCATGAGCAAAAACCACACACGCCTCTAGAGAAATCAAGTCAAAATGAAGCATAAGTTGAAACCGAAATACGGGTGTGATTTGCATGGAGTCAATTCTAACCTTGTGCTAGCATATTCATAGAGCCGACCGGTGCCGAGAAGATGACCAGTCCAACCTCCGATCACGTAGGATGGCGAAGTTCCCTTGCCTTCTTGAAGATCTCGCTCCGCCGTTGCGTATAAGGTCACCCGCCGCTTGTGGAGTTGTCAATCCGCGGATCACTATCTTGCCGCCCCATCGTGAAAATCAAGCTTGCACGCGGCGCATGCAACGGATAAGAATGGAGAGGGAAGAGAGAGAGATGGGAACCCCGGCCAGCAGAGCCCCGGAAGGAGAGAATGCTACCAAAGCTTGGTTTCGCTTTCGAGGTAGAAGAATTATTGGAGAGGCCGAGAGATCGACGTAAAAGAAGACGACGGGATAGAGAGGGTCTTTCTCCTTGCCGCCGTGGCTTTGCAAGTCGTCATTCCTTCAAATACTTTCCTTCCTTTATTTAGCAAGGAAATCATGGAGACAGATTTGCCTCCCCCATTGGCTAGGGTCACCAGATGATTTAATTTATTGGAAATCCTAAACTAATGGTGGTAACCAAGAGGGGCTTGGTAGGTTCCTCGAAAGAAAGAGAGGTTGCCTGAAATTGGGCGACGCCCAAAGGGTTACTAAAGCAACGCGCATTGCCAAATGCACCATATCTTATGTTGTGCCTAAACGTTATGTTACGGCCTCCTCAAACCTTTTTTGACGGTGAATACTATTATTAGAAAACAATTAGTAATTAAATAATGAGTTTTTCAAGTGGTTAGAGAAAAGGTTTCGAAGCATGCAAGTGTGCGACGCTCTAAGGTGTGTTTAGTTCCTTAACTTTTCTTGCATGCCCGAGTATAAAATGTAGGTAAAAAAAAAAAAAAAACTAAGCTGCGGTGGTGGTCGGGTCCTCCCGCTGAACTTGGGGTTTTCAACACGGGGGTGGACCTCCGGCCCGTGCGGAGCTCTCGAGGAGGGTTGCAAGAGTGGTAACGTAAAAATGCTAGAATAATCAGTATTTATTGGCCATAAATGGCATTCGCCTCAACCATAAGGGGAGGTCTCCCCTATTTATAGTTTTACAAATGCCTAGGGACGCAAGATTACAAGTTTGCCCTCTAATATCCCTAGAATATTCCTTCCTTATCAGTCACACCGCGAGGGCCTTCCCCTGCATTTCTGCTCTTCTAACACCATCTTCCTCTTGATAAGCCCCCTCAGGTTGGATCGGGCCCTCCCCTTGGACCTTCGCCCGGCTCTCCCGTGGGGCCGTTGGGGACCGCTGTCCGATCCGCCCTTCGGCGCTCCTCCAGGCGCGTGTCTTAGGGGCTCGCGCAGAGCGGGCGACCTATGCCAACCCGCCGCGGCCGCAAGGTCTCTGGTCCCCGCCCTCCAAGCGAAGGTGGTAACCTCCGCCCGGCCCGGTGGCGAGGTCTTGTGTGCCGCACATCTCACCCGAAGAATGACAGAGTGACAAATGAAACCAAATTGTTAGCGTAGGGTCGCCGCGGCGCGTTTTCTCCCATTAAGGGCATCTCCGCCCGCCCGCTAGGGTCCATGTCCCAACACCTCCCAACCGACGGATGCGTGAAGCTCGATGTGGATCCATCAGTAGGCAACACGGTGGCAGATCCGTGCAGCCCAACGGCAGATCCACGTGAGGCAAGGCACTCTAGCGGCAAAAAGGCGGCAGGTCATTCGACGGTAGATCTTGGCGACGTGGGTGAGAGGAGCTTTTTCTTAATCTATTAACCGTGGGCGGGTGTTTTAGCGCCCCGCCATGGTAAACCGATTAACCATGGTGGGCACGTCGCCGCCACACACAATAACTTGATTAACCGTGACCATTCATACGTGGCGAGCTCATTTGCCCGCCACGCAAAATCTTGTTTGTCCGGCCACGCCAAAAGATTTATGTACTAGTGCGAGGGCGTGACATGGACAAGGACCATGCCAACGAGCTAGTAGTCTTTAGGTGAGGGCAGGATTGATGGGTGACGAGGGGATGTTGGTGGAACGACGAGGTAGGTGGAGCCGCCGTGCATGAGGGAAGGGTGGCGGAGAAGGGTGCTGATAGGTCACAAACGAAAGAGCATCATCACAAGTCGCCCTGCTAATGGTTTGAAAACCGAACTAAACCCAAACCAACCCAATCAAATATTAGCGTATTTCAAACACCAAACCAAGCCACCCTTTTCACCGTTCAAATCAAACCAACCCAAATTGATGGTGTTTTCCACCCAAACCGATTAATGTGTTTGACTCAATCTATCCCCGCAAATGGTTTCAAGCCCATTTTAGCAAATGGTTTGTGTACAAGCTATTCCAGTGCACCCATGCAAATGCCCGTGCTTGCATGCGCCCCCGTAGATAGCGCCATGACTGTGTCGCCGTATCGTGGCGCTGCTCGGGCGACGCCGGTGCGACGGTGCCAAACCCGCTCATCGCAAAGGCGCCCGCCGTGGCTGCGGCTATACGCCGCCGAGGACGCGGATGCCGCGCGGCATGGTGTCCTCGGCGTCCCAGACCAAGAGCGGACTCTCCCCCTGCTTCGGCGGGCCCTGCACGATGGGGCGTGTTCCCGCCCAGTGCGGCGCCTCGTGTGGACGGCCGCGGGCGCCGCGACATCGCGCCGCGACTGAAGCCCCGTGGCTGCGCGTCTTGCCGCCATTTACCACTTCGTGAGCGAGTTTAACGCCACCGCGGCTACGGCTCGCTAAGGCGGCAACCGACGGGTAACGGGCGCACCGCACCGCTGGCGCCGTCGTCGGCGCTCTTTCACTCACCTCGCCTACGGCTGCGCTTTTGCCACGGTGGCCACGGCGGCGCCTTCTCGGGCGGCGTGAAGCGAGCGCCGCAAGTGAGGGCGCGTCGTGGCATGCCGTCTCGACCATTGACATCGGTGACAGGGGTGGGCGAAGCGGGCGCCGGTTTGGGGCTGCCTCTGTGCGCATTATAACCATTACAATCCAACCGAACCACCCCCAAACTATTTTATCCAATAAACCAAACCAATCCAATCTATTTATGATATCAACCCATTCATATCTGACCAAAGAGAGTCCAAAACAAAACCCACACCATTATAACCATTACAACCCAAACCATTAGCAGGGCTAATCACAAGGCGACCGGTCGCACTTTAACCTTCTCCATAGAGAGAAATTTCAATATTTGGGATCCAATTCATCTGCCTCGCAATATTTGGGATACAATTCGCCTAAGGCCTTGTTTAGATGACAAATATTTGGAACCTAATGTCACATCGTTAATCGTAAAGACGTTTCGCTTGTTAGTGGTAAATAGCATCCTATCATGGAGTAACTAGGCTCAAAAAAAGAATCGCCTCGCAAATGCACATCTAAACTGTGTAATTAGTTGTTTTTTCCTACATTTAATACTCCAAACATATGTCTTTTTTGGTGTATTTAATGTGATGTGATGGAGAAAAAAAAAAAAAAGGTTAGAAATTTTAGCCATCTAAACAAGGCTTAACTTTCAAAATATAGGACTCGTGTTGCGAAGTGTTTGAAGATAAGGGATTTTGTTTTTTTTTTTTTTAATGTTTGCACCCCTCCCAGCCACCCGAAATCACCAGACTGCCCATGACTCATTATAGAACACCAATTCATTTTTGTTTCGTCTCCAGAAGGCCAGTCTCTCTGGGGTCTCGCAACCGGGCGAGACTGACACGAGGTGCGCTCCGCCGCCGCATCTGAGCCCCGTCGTGGTGCCCTCTCCGCCGCCCAGCAGGCCAGCAGGCCTCTCCACCTCTGGCCAGCAAGCCCCTCCCTCCGCTGTCCTTCCTCCCTCTCCACCAAGCATGCCCCCTCACAGCAGCAGCAGGATCCAGCGCCGTCGCCCGGCTAGGGTTTCTGTTGGGTGAAGGAAGAAGGCTCGGTGCCGCTCTCCAGTGGATGACGCCATGATCCTCTCTTAGATCCCTACAGGGTAAGATACAATCCTCGATCCCTCTTTAGGTTGTCGCAGTTTGGTCATTTCGGGTGGCCAGGAGAGGTGCAAACATTTCAGAAAAACGAAAAAGATTATAAAATGGCCAAAGTCCTTGAAGGCTAGGAGAGGTGCAAACATTTCAGAAAATTTCTCCTCCATAGCTAAGCTAGATGTGACTGCATAGACACCATATATGATAACTTGGGGAAATTAAACCTATTGGATCCAACATCGTCCAAGCTTAGACGGCACAGATGGTTTTCCAAAAAGAACAAAAAACTTCACGAGCAAAAACCACACACGTCTCTAGAGAAATCGAGTCAAAATGAAACATAAGTTGAAACCGAAATACAGGCATGATTTGCATGGAGTCAATTTAACCTTGTGCTGGCATATTCATAGAGCCGACCGGTGCTGGAGAAGATGACCAGTCCAACCTCCGCATCACAGAGGATGGCGAGTTCCCTTTGCCTTCTTGAAGATCCCGTTCCGCCGTTTGGAGAAGGTCACCTGCCGGCTCGTGGAGTTGTCAATCCGGCGGATCACTATCTTGCCGCGCCCCATCGTCGCCAAGCTTGCACGCGCGCACGCACGGGGCACAGCCACCAGTAATGGAGAGGGAAAGAGAGAGAGATAGGAACCGGCCAGCAGGAGCCCCGGAAGGAGAGAATGCTACGAAAGCTTAGTTTCTGTTCCCAGGTAGAAGAATTATTGGAGGGGCTGGAGAGACGAGAGAAAGAAGACGACGGGACAGAGGTGCTGGTGGCTTTGCAAGTCGTCATTCCTTCGGCTGCTTTCCTTCCTTTATTTAGCAAGGAAATCATGGAGACAGATTTGCCTCCCCATTGGCTAGGGTCGCCAGATGAGTTAATTTATTGGAAATCCTAAACTAATGGTGGTAACCAAGAGGGGTTTGGTAGGTTCTGGAAAGAAAGAGAGGTTGTCTGAAATTGGACGCACGCCCAAAAGGTTTTACTACTAAAGCAACACGCATTGCCAAATGCACCATATCTTATGCTGTGCCTAAACGTCACCACGAATCTTACACGTGTCTTATGTTACGGCCTCCTCAAACCTTTTCTGACGGTGAATACTATTATTAGAAAACAATTAGTAATTAAATAATGAGTTTTTCAAGTGGTTAGAGAAAAGGTTACTGAGTATGCATGTGTGCGCGCCAAGTTCTAAGGTGTGTTTAGTTCCAACTTTTCTTTAAATTTTTCATCACATTGAAGCATTAAATGTATCAAAAGACGCATGTCCGGGGCAGATAAAATGTAGGTAAATAAAAAGAATTTAATTGTACAGTTTAGATGCACATTGCGAGATGATTTTTTGAGTCTAGTTACCCATAGTAAGATCATATTATCACAAACAAATAAAAAGTATTACAAGACTTTTCAGTTCACTATGGTACCAATTTTTAGGAATCTAAACACACCCTAGGTTTGAGTGTGCCTCGTGAGCCTGCATTATATATACCGTGTACTTTTTTTAAAATAAAATAAAAACCTAACTCAACCTAAAGCACTAGTCGGTGAAGCCACCCCTCCTACTTTAATGTTGCGCTTCCACACTATTAAATTCTGCTATGAGATTGAAACCTATAACGACTCTTATTTTCAAACATCCATTCTCTAAAAAAGAAACAGACACGAATGATCCTCAGTCATTGTACCTTGATAATTGTGAAAAAAAAAAAAATACCCAGAAACTTTGGTGGCCACGAGCACCAGCAACCAAGGATGATCTATACATAGTAATATATGTGTCCAGCTGCATTAGAATGGATCGATGCATAGATTGCCGTTACTAATTTTGCTTCTCTCTCCTAATTTTAAATCTAGATCTCAAAATCAACATAAACAAGCAAGAGAGAGAGAGAGAGAGAGAGAGAGATATTAGGTTTTTAACAAAAACGGTTCCAAACTTCAACAAAACCAAGGTCAAAACCTCCTCCCCATAATTAAAATAGCGCTTTTTTTTTGAGTTTCAAAACCCTTTTAGGTTTTGGAGCTCAAAACCCTAAAAAATGGAAGAGACCAATTGGGAAGAAGAGGGGTGGGGTTGTTTGTGTAGCCCAAACTTAACTGTGGTAGTGTCTTTAAATAACCACCACGGTTAATAGACATTAACTGTGATGGTTTTGTTACGCTAATCGCCACAGTTAATCCATTAACCCCGGGCGGTTATTTAAATGAAATAAATAGCGCATTGTTGAAAATGAAATAAATATTTTCTTCAAACTTATATTTGTAAATTAAATAAAGTAAGGATGATATAAAACTTGAGCTTTCCACATGCAGGAAAATTAATCTAAGAGCCCTCTAACTTTTTATTAATTTAGATAATTCATACAATCATACAGATGTTCACGTGAATAGGTGTCCACACCAATGCACCAAATGGGCTTTGGACGCCTAGAGGTTACAAAACAACCTACTAAAAACAACAAGAAAAAGTAGCGTGATCGACCGCTGACGATGTAGAGCTCGTTCTCAACTAGAAAAGTTTAGCCCTAGAGGTTGCAAACAACCTACTAAGCCGGATTTTACGGACGCGGGCAAGAGGCCGAACGGGCTTGAGACCCGGCTAAGCCGGGTGGCGCATGTCAGCCGACATAGGACCTGGCTAGGCCGCCTTGGTGGGGTGAGCTAGCTAACCTGGTTTGCAAATCGGCTAAGCTGCTTGGTGTGGCTCACTATGAATCGTCGCCTTCCTCCTCACGATTTCTTGCTCGCTTTCATACGCCACTTGACCTCCAACATGTCCCAGATGTTCTTAACATGCTAAGATTGCCAAAAATATCATAAGACAATTTTGGGTATCCGGCTGACCAATTAATCATACTTTTGGGTGTAGCAATGATCATAGGTGGTATTTGAAACATGCCGTACATGGTCATATGCAAGATATATGTGACTTTTTTAGTCACAACTCCTCGTTCCTAGAGAACATGCAATTTTCGCTTCCCAAGAAGTCAACTGATTTAACTTCAACTAAATTTATATAAAGATTACTAACACTTATAATACAAAAATTAGTATCAATAGATTCGTGACGGAATATATTTTCATAACATTTTTTAGACATAAATATTAATATTAATTACTATAAACTTGGTCAAACTTTTAGTCAAGTTGACCGGCATGATTCCCATAATTGTATGTTTTTTTTTTTTTTGGATAGAGGGAGTATTCTGCACCATATGCATGCAAAACAATCGCACCAAATGCAAGGTGGTGACATCAAGATGATTTAAATTAGACTATCATGTCTCTCAGAATGTGATCTCTCTCTTTCTCTCCATCTGATCAGACATTGATGCGTGTATAGCTGATGAGCATCTCACAAAAGCACCATCTTCAACAATACGCTAGACTAACCCTATTAAGTACTAAATTAAGATGTAAATATGAAAAATGTTGCGCTTATCACACAATACCTATTGTACTGTACTTTTTGCATACATGTAGCAAATCTAGAGGATAGTTGATAGATGGTGCATATTTATACTAGTTTAAGTAGATGACGCCATACATATATTGCTTGTACTTCATATAGTAATGAGAACTAGGGTTTCTAGTTGCTAGATTGTTTAAGGTTGGTACTTGGTATTTAGAAATTGTGGGGTTCACACCTGCCCCCTTACCTTCACAAACAGGGGGTTATGGGAGAGGGGGCGAGGCTTACCACACGGAAAGGAACAAGGCGAAGGAAAGCGGGACTCCATGCCTCTTGCACCCTCGCTAGGGTTGCCGGAGGTGCGGCGAGCGGAGGTCATGCGTAAGTAAGAGTAGAAAATATTGAAAACAGAATTGTAATTAAATAGCTCTTAATCAGCCACCAACCGACCCTCCTTTTGAATCCCTCCCGAGTATTTATAGGGAGATGAAGGGTCGTGGAGTTTACACCGGGGTACGTATGGTTCACACCCCAACAGATGGGTCCTCCGCCCGACAATACAATAGTTAACACATAGCCTACTCCTATTGTGCCCTAGTCGTCTACTTAATACCGCCACCACCGGCCGCTTCGAGGGTCGCCTTCCCTTGTGCCGCCCCAAAGATACCTCCGATGCTCGACGCCAATTGCCTCGGCTCCTCGACCTTCGCGCCGACCTTGGCCTATTGAATCAAAAGTTATATCTAGAGAGGGGCAACCGTGATATTGCCACCCCCGCGGCCGAACACCATCGGAGGTTATTAGAACGCCACCTCGAGGGTGTCGCGAGGGTAACTCCACAAAGCATACAATATCCCATTCAGAGTTTTCTCAAATCTTGATGTCCTTGGCCCATTGACATGGGGTCTCCAAGGGTCGCCTAAGTGTTAGCGAGGGTCGGCCTCCCAACAGAGATGTACCTAGGTGCTAGTAGGGGATCCTTACCCACCTTATATACCTCAACGTAGGGTTACATGGAGAACATATCATATCATGACCAGTTTTTACCAATATGTTTCCTATTTCTTTACTAGAAGATCGACAAATTAGTCTGCACATGCGTCAATCTTTGCCTTGCATATCAAGTACATGAGAGATCAATTGGCTTGGTCCATTCATGTCTAGGCCCAAGGGTCATTTTGTCATCCATGTCATGTGTACTGCCAAAGACAAACTCAGCATGGTTTTAGTAGATTGTGTGTGACAATATTTGGGGAAAGTTACTAGTCGTGTTGGGGTTTGTATCTAGCCTAACAATTGTTTATTTTTTTGATGAGTATGATGTGGTGGATTAATAAGAATGGTGGAGTTTCTCTCGAGAAAAGCAATTGATTTGTATGCTTGTCATGGATTGGGAAACTATGGACGCCTCGATCTATGACGTATCCTAGTGTATTCAAAGGCAAACAAAACAATTTGTTAAAGGTAGCCTTGTTCTTCAGATATATAATAGTGATTGCCATATAGTTTTTATTTTCCAAGCCATATAGTTTTATATTTCCAAATTACATATAGGTTTATCAAAAATCATATATATGGATTGTTTTTGCAATAAAAAGTACCAATGATAAATGCATAAATTCATATATTACATTTTGGTGGATAGCCTTGTTCTTCTCTATGTAGTGATTAAGCATGAGGCAAGCATCAATTAAATGATCGCCTCGGCATCTCCCAATAAGTTCTAGAACCACTTGTCTAATCAGCCGCGATCCGATGCAAATATGGGACCCATTATGCTAGAAAAACGATGTTTCGCTTTGTTGTATTGGTACAATTGGTCATCTAGCATAATAGACCCAAAGACGCTTTTAGTATTATATAATGATATGGATTTCATTGAAAGATATATTTTTGTAGTCAAATTTTGAATGAAATATACATCTAGGTATGTACAACTAGCTCAAATAGTTAAATAGACCAATTGTAGTGCCAATGGGTTACTTTGGTTGGAGCACCAATACTAACCAAAACGTGTTGATGTAGTAGGTAGAGAGACAAGGTTTGGTCGGTCTAGGAATTGCATCCACACATATTAAGGCATCCATGGTCATACTATGATAGTAGCATAGAGGATCATTATGGCAGTATGGACCTAGTAGTAAATTTTGCACAATGTCCTAAAAAATGATGGCCATTTGATATCATCATGTGAGGCGTTGAGGGCCATGCTTTCACATAATGATCACATGATGCAAACATAGAAAAAACAAGCATAGGATATAGAATTCTCAATGTGACAACATGTTGCTTGACCATCCAAGTACAACATGGCTTTTTCAAGAGCCATTAGCTATTGGGCGGTAAAGTCTTGTGGATTCCTTGTGTCAACATCATCCTCTACCTGCCATAGGGGAAAGCAACATCTTTACCAACAAAAGAAGCCACCTGTTAATTTAATTATTAGGCTACATGTATGAGACAACCATGGATGCCTTTTGTTTTCCTATGTTTGAATTCCATTTTTCATTGTGGTGGTCTTGATTCTCGGGAAAAGGCACATTTTTCTTTTGTGGTGGTCTTGATTCTCAAGAGAAAGGCTCAAGCAACCATGAGATATTTTACAACTTGGATATGTCATCATGGCATTGTTAATACTATGTGTGTAATTATTTTTTTATGCTCAAACTATTTGAAGTAACTCTATCAAGTTTAAAGAGTTATATATATGTATAGTGACTTTTATAAGTGGACATAATAAGCTTGGACTTTGAACCACCACTCAACCATTCATAACCAACAATGAAGGAAAGTTCTCAAATGATAATTGTTGTGCATGTGCTCCTACTAGGTGAGATAGGAAGATAACTATCACATGTTGACATAACGAACAGACTTGAACCACCACTCAACCATTCATAACCAATAATAGTGAATTCAATCAATCACATGTTGGATATTCAAGTTGTCGACATTACTTTCACTATATATGGATTTTGCATTTATGGGCAACCGATTTCTACTTTTATTAGCCTAGCAATATGGGGCATGTTTTTCCCTTTTAGTCTCAAGAATGGAAGATTTTGTAGAATGTCTCTCTTTTTGCAATTCTTTTGGCGTAGATAAATCTTTTTTGGAACTTAGATCGAATGTATTAGAGATGATCACACATTAGAGTTTGGTAGGTGAACTTCAGGGCATCCATGGAGAAATGAATCTGTTAGTTAGCTACTAATTACCATGTGGCTTTACATAGAAACCAATTTACGAGGTCAAGAAGAGTGTGATCTTTTTGCAAAGGTAACTATGACTATGACTACTAATCACATAGAAAACATGTTATTGATCATAAGTATAATGCTAGTATCACATAATATAATACTAGATGTGGTTATTTGAGAGCCACATCTTTTTATTAATTTCTTGAGCCTTGGGCCTATAAGTCCACTTGCTTTGCAAGCTCGAATCTCTAGACCCTGCCGGATGCCTCCGGTCCTTCCTGAGGTGCTTCATAGGGTGTAGGGTTTGGCGTGACGGTGTTCTTAGGGAGAGTGCGTAAAGTGTGTTGTGAGCGCCTCAAGCGTTATGTTGTCGTAATTCTAAAAAAAAAAAAAGTGTGATAACCGCAACAAATGAATCTGAACACATGGAAGGCCAAATTTAACCAACACACCAGTACTTTGATATAGCTTGCAAAACAAGTGGATACAAAACACTCTCCAAGACCAAGCTAAGTGGGATGTTTCATGTCCCTATTTCCAAAAATTGGTACCCTAGAACTAGGATATGAGATATTCTCTCCCTCAATTCATAGTTTTGTTTCACTATTTTATAGGCTAGCTGTATCATTTTGATTCTTATAGGGTGTGCAATAAATTGCGCTTATGTGAATAATGTTGCCACTTGCAATATCATCTAACTATGCACTAGCATAAAAATGTGTCAAAGAAAATAGTTTAATTCACATACAAAAATATATATAATAGTAGAAGCTCGAGTAAAAATAAATTATATATAACACATCATAAATACAAGAAGCACGGTGCAAAGTAAGAACGCGAGTCATGTGAAAAATTAAGTAAAACACATGGGAATACAACATTGAGCTTTGAATGCAGGCTTCCTGAGTTTCATTCACAGAGAGAAAGTACCAACTAGGTTTTATGGGATGAAACGTATTTCTTACTTTTCCTGATTTTCATATTACCTCATCACTTCTACCGTTGTGCCACTGTACTAAACAAGAGTACGAAACAACCGAAGAGTGCTCTTAAACGAGAGTACCTCATCACATCACTGATGAGACTGACCGAAGCACTGCAAAGGGCCCGTACGACAACCGTTTATTTTGATGCGCTGTTAAACATGAGAGCTCGAGCCAAACTACTCCCTTTGTCCCATAAAAAGAGTCATTCTCGTTTTTCGAGAAATAATCGATAGTAATTATATATATTAAAATATATAAATATTTATTCTAAGTAATTAGTGCTATCGAAAAAGATCATTAAGTCTACGTTTTTTTAATAAATTTATTTAAAATATAAATATTACATATATTTTATATAAATTAAGTTAAATTTGTGATACCTAACACTAAAAACGACTCTTTTTGGAGGGAGGGGGTAGTTTGGGGAACCAGTTTTTTCGGGTTGGGTCCGTTGGGACACGCATCTGAGCACCCATATGGGGCAGGAAGCGATACTGCCGGTGGCTCTTCTGACTCAGCCAGGCAGCAGGTAAAGCAGCCTGTCTGACTCGCCTCGGTCTCGGTGTGTGTGTTGCTATGCGTACTTTAATCCTTGCCAGCCCAAGTGTCAACCATCAGATGGGCGAAAAACGGCAAGGTGGCGAGACTGCGGCCGTGCAGGGACAATTTCCATATGCGGCAGATCTGTATCTGTGCTTTTTCCCGTCATTCTACGCTCCGACCTCAACTCAAGTTGCCAGCAGCAGGTTTCAAGGAAAGTTGCACGTTACTTTGCGAGAAATAAGAAATTGACTCTTCCGGCTTAAGGTTAAAGGTGGCGTACCACGTACGTGTTGAATTATTAACATACGGGTTTTGAAACAAATTGGCCAATCAGGTGCTGATAACAGTGCTGCAGCCAGTACTGGACAAGTGCAGATTCTGAAATAAAATACGTTATCTACACGTTTTCCTACATGTGACGTCCTGGGAGGTGCTGCGCACGCTCATGTGGCCTCCTACTCCTAGATGATAGTACTCCTAGTACTAGTTGATACGTAGTTGCGTGCGTTGCGTCACTTTTTGAGACGGCTACCTGCCACCGGGTAAGGCTCCAGTTGATACGTATTGGTCGATTTCTCGGTATAGCATGAAGTTGTGTATGCTGATGTGGGAGAAGAGACGAAAAATGAAGAAAAGTGAGCTTTGTTATGGTTTCCTAGATAATTATTGTGTGGACTGGAAGAACGCTTCCGCTCGGCTGAGAACACGGAGCGCTCAAATCAAAACGCGTCTTCAGCAATGCATCGTTGGGTGGTTTGGGCTTAGCGTTGCATTCACCTACAATTTTATGTACACACGGCATCTGTGAATGCAGTTTGTACTCAATTCTTTGTCCTATGGGTTAAGACTACCCACAACATAGTGGGTGTCCAAAAGGTTTTTCCTTTGTGCCACCTCTACCGATGCGGACTTTTATATATTCGCACAATGTCGACACCGATGCGTACTGAGCATGTGTACCAATCATGTCAAAACATGCATCACCAGAAAGCAACGGATACCGATTCAAATAGATTTCTTTCTTCTTAAGCACCGAGAACCAACATGCCTCCTCGAGTCAAGAAAAATAAAAACTAAGCATCTCTAGCTCCTACCCATTGCTCCAACACAATACACATTTTCTTTTTGCTCCATGGCTCTCGGGAGAAATAGAGGTGAAGGCAAGTAGAAGTGGCTTGCAATTTAAATATGTTATCGCGGGACAAGAGCACATGAGTGATGCAATAGCAGTATGCGTATCACCGTTGTTCGATACCGAAAGCAATTAAAGTAACTTCATCAATCAAATAGAGTCACCAAATGTAACTTTTATAGACGCCTTATAATTAAGGCGCTTAATTTAAACAAGTGCTCAACCATACATGACCAACAAGATGTCGCTGAAGGAACTCCTCTTGAGGGATATTTCCTATGTGGTAATAAAATGACATAAGGCCTGATCATTGGCTTCTTGATCTCTCTCACATAACATTGTACAATGAGCAACAACAGCTATGAAATAGCTATAGCTGATAGGTCCATAATTAAATAACTATAAATTTGCCAACCACATGTTAGAGATTCAAGCTGTCGGTGGTGGACAGTAGGGGATTTACCTAAAAAAACAGAGCAGTCGGTGCTGTGTAACTCTCTCCTCTTTTAGCATCGAAAAAAACCCCAACATGATAGGTAGTCTAAGCAAGCCGAAAGTATTATACGATGCAGTCCTCACTTGATATAAAAGTAATAGATTGGCGGCTTCCCATATAGTTGGCTATATCATTAACCTTACTCTTAGGGTAAAGGTGTGAAGCACAAAATACATTTTGCTTTCGTATGGATTCCTTCCACATTTTCTTTTGCTCCTGGCTCTCGAGAGATTAAGGTGCAGGCAAGTAGAACTGGTCTACAACTTAATTAAAATATGTTATCGTGGTGACACGAGAACATGACTAACGCGTAATAACAATATTCTTATCACTATTGTTCGACACTGTTAATAAGTAATTTATTTCATCAAGCAAAAAGAGTCAGAAGTGCAACATTGTACAATATTTGGCTTATAATTAAGCAAAATGGTCAAGTAAAAGGCGCTGCTCAACAAGTGCTCAACCATACATGACCAACAAGATGTTGTTAAAGGGAAGTCTCTCTTGAGGGATATCTCTATGTGTTAATAAAAGATAACATAGGCCCTGGTCAAAGAATGACTCTAGTCTCAAATCTCCCACATACGACAGGGCCAATCAGCAACAACGATCGGGTGGAATAGTTGTTGCCGATAGATCCATAATTAAATAACCGTGATTCTGTCAATCACATGTTAGAGATTTGAGTTGTCGGTGTGGATAGTAGCACCTAGGAAAACAGCAGCCGGAGCAATGTAACTCTCCTCTTAGCATCGAAAAAAAAAACAATGTGATGAGAGTAGTCTAAGTAGGCTAACTATTATGATATAATAGGTTTGGGATCCAATTTCTTGGTGGAGTCCATGCATGGAGCAATCTATGCGGGTGATATGTGTCAGTGCCCACATGCCTTTCCATTCACACTCTCCTCGCTGTCAACAAGTATTGAGTATTACCTTTGTCCTATTATGTCATTTTTACTTTCGCCTTTTGTTTAACCGCTTGGCTTATTCAAATTTTTATACAAATAATAAAATAAATTAAAGTGTCCCTAATGATAAAAATAAATCAATCAAAAAAGTAAATATTTACACAAATTTATTGAATAAGACTAATGGACAATCAAAAAGTCTAAAAATAAAAATGACACTTTCAGTGAAAAAAGGTATGCAGTACCTCGCTTTCAGTCTTTGGTCTACTTTATTTAATCCTTTGGCAGCACAACCGCACAAGTGTCAATCATCAGATGGTCGAATACGGCAAGGTGACGAGGTTGCGACCGTGCAGGACATTTCCATATGCGGTACACCGGCCTTCCCAAGTATCCACCTTTGTACGCCGTCGTGCCCGAGCCCAAAGTAGCCAGCCGCAGGGTTCAAGGAGAGTTGCACGTTACTTTGCGAGAAACCGTCTCTTCCGGCCACGGGTTAGGAGGTGACGTACGTACGTGCTTAATTAACAATTTTTAACCGATTGGCCAATCAGATGCTGATAACGTAAATACAGCGCTGAACATCAAAGCAAGTACAACCCTCCAAAAATAGAATATGTCGCCTGCACCCATTTCCTACTTGGGATGGGATCGATCCATGTGGCTGCGCGTGGACGATGATAGGCGTGCGTGCGCTGCACCACTTTTGAGAGACGGTGGGGATGAGGAGGATATAATAAAGTACTGTACGATCCATTGAGATTTTAAGGGCCTATTTAGTTGAGCTGTAGCTTTACAAATCCTGGGTACTGCAAAATGGCTTTTTATTAAAATTGCTGCGCGAGAAAGCTTTTTGTAGGAAAGTTGAAAGCTTGTAGGACTTAAACACCGCCGCTTTTGAAAAAGATATCTCACTTAAGAGTGGACCACATGTCATAAGCACCCTGGGTTAGGAGGAATGAAATCGGCCATGGAGAATGGGGTCGGGACCGGCTGGCTGGGCCATGCCTGTCGTGGTTGGACTGCATGGCCAGTGTGTTGAGGTTGCGTTTGCGGTGCTTTGGTTGGTCGCACCCAGCAGTTTTGGGGGTTCCGCACGCCATGGTGGGGCCACACTTCCCGATGGGCGGGGCTAGGGTCAAGCTGCGCTATGATTCAAAGTGCAGTAGTCCGTATAAAGACGGACTACTACCTTTAATCTCTACCAATCAATAGCGCCTACCAATTTCACGTAAAATTTCACACAAGAAAATTCCATCCAAACAACATTAACTCTAAAATTTGTTGTTATTTCCATGAAAACTGAGGCATTACTTAACAATTGAGATGATTTGATTAATTTATAGCCTGGTGACAAGTAAGCATGAGACAAAAAAATTTGACTAGGGCTATCCCCGATTTCACTTGGCTCGCTTAATGACCGGTTGTGCTCGCCGGAGCTAGGGTCGGCTGCGTGCTCCGTAAGTTAGGGCTCCCCCAACCATGGATGCTTAAATTAAACGAAAGTTACTACAGGATACAGAAAATCAATATCTATATACAATAGATCTATATATATATGAGGCTTCTGTCAAAACTAAAAAATATTTCAGGCCTGATATGTATTATGAAAAAAGAGTACATGACGCTTTGACAAACAAGAAAAGAAAAAAATATTCCTTTAAAGTTTTCGTGAATGATACAATACAGACACAAAATGCCACAAATTAACGCATACATACAATCAATACTATTAAGAAATTCCTCACGAAAACCACCTTCTATAAGCATCTTCGAAAGGACTGATGTACAAATCTTGATATTGACAAAGTGTTTGTAGTATCTCACTGACACATCATATTAGATAATGCCTTTAAATTATGATAAATCAATACAAGTACTTGTTCAAAAGTCAAGAACTCAAAACTTAGATAGACATGTTCTAAGGGCATGTTTTGGATCATAGTTGCTTGACTGACCGACTGACGGTCCGCCGGATAAAAAGATAAAAAATCAGAGCCTTGGTTGGCCCGGTCCATCTTAAAAGACCAGTAAACAATTGAATCGGTGTAAAAATGACGAACCTCAACGTTTTCAATAAAAACCGATTTAATACTGACAATGAACCGATGAAAATCGACTAGCCTGAGCGGTGCAATCGTAAAAAGGAGGGCAGCAAGAATTAAATCAAGGTCTCCAAAGAGCAAGTTCTCCACCACTAGGCACCACATCGGTTGTGTTCCTACTAGTAGTGTTCTATTTGAACCAGTGAGCGGTTGATGTCGAGATTGGTCCTAATATATAACTGGGTTTGATTGGTACTAATTACTACAATGTGGATTATGTATAGACTATTAAGATTAAAATGAGGCTTATGGGCTTTATATACAATTGTAGTGCTATTAGATCCCTAGACTTGATTAAGTGAAAAATATCTATAATCGCCAAAAAAAAAGCATGTCTCACATAGATTATAGGATTATATTGTTGTAAAAATACATTTTGATTATAATAATCTTATAGTTGATTACAATTAGATTATTTTAACAGGTTACTATAATCATAATGGATCTTAACATGGTCTAAAGGCAGCTCCGATGGTGAGTTATCAGGTAGCTCGAAACATTTTTTTATTTTAAAAAAGAAGAGAGAAAATCAATCGATCATATTTCAAAAATATGGGCGTGTTGTTGTGCGATAAAGTTATCATTAATTAGAGAGAAGTATTAGAACTAGTATATTTTAGCTTGTAATCGTTTTTCGTGATTTTTTTTTAAAAAAAGTCAAATGCTTTGTAGGAGGTAATTAATAAAGCATGGCAGGTATGGAAACAAAGGACTGGTTACGGATCCACCCTCTCGAGTGTAGCCCATACACGTGACTTATGTGAGCACCCACACGGCGATGCGTCTGACCTCCAGCTAGGTAGACAGACTCCTAAAAAATAGGAGTCCTGACCACGCTGCAGTCACCGTCATAATTAGGGATTAGGAATACGTCGCT
>JADLZK010009650.1:0-72288 GCA_015847255.1 Hyparrhenia diplandra | reverse complement strand
TCGACGGCGCTCTCATTGTCAGCGTCGGTGACATCATCGAGGCAAGTATAGTACCAATACCATGTAAAAAATTATCTTTGTTGTCTGTTTCAGCTAAATCAACAAAGTGTGTGTTCAGCTTCGTCAGGTGTAGGCCAAACGCCGCCGCCTAACGTGAAAAATTGTTTTGATACCATTTTATAATTCTACTAGTATTCTTTATTTAAAAGTATATGCTTAGAAAAAGTAAGTGATAGTCAATTGCGTGCATGGAAGATCTCTTCGATTTCAAGCAACAAAAATAAAAAATAAATAAATAAAAAATAAATAGAAGGTACTAAGGTGCTTGCTACTCTGTAGACTGTAGTGCACTACTGCCCCCAGTCAGTACTACCTCCATTTTCTTTTCTACAGTATCTATTATTTATTTCGTGTTACGTTGTTTACATTTATATTTATTTATATACTTATCTATAGGTTGACAGTATATTTGATCACAAATGTAACCATATAAATTTGCATTATAATAGTTTAAAAATTGCTAGCCAAATTATTAGTCAAAGATTTTAAAGTTTTTAATCTTAATGTGTATGTGCCTTTATAAAAGAATAATATTGGAAGTAGTAAACTAGCACAGAGGTAAGTACCCACAGCTATACTTCAGATAGCTAGTATTTTTCATTATAACTTTTGTCCTTTCCATCTTCCTCTTTCCACACAAACCTCACCTCGCTTTTGGATTCTTTTGGAATTGTATTCATTGTAATAAACTATGCATAATGATGGAAGAAGAATCCTAATCCATTGAACTTTACTTAAGTTGAAGAAGAATCCACGTAAGACACTGGCCAAAACCGCTTTTGTCGTTATTGCTCTCACGAAGTGTTTCGCTATGAGCAACACTCACGCCTTTTGCCAAGTGTTTTTCTCGCCTTTGACGCCGAGTCCAAAGAGTGCACCATGAATTTGAGATAGATTTTATATGTGAACTTTGAAAAGTCATGGAATTTTAAATTCTAGCCAAATAGCCTAATTTCTTAAGTAGATTCCAATCCTCTGTGTAATGAAGGATCCAAACGATCCTATTTGAATTCTCCATTATTATGTCTTTTCATGCTAATGTTCCATTTGAATTGATATTTTCTTATATCTTCAAGTTTTACACCATTATAATCTGATCCATATGATCAATGCCGTAGTTTGTAAACCCTTAAGAGTGAGGGAGAGATGACTTTTAAAAACTTTTACTTATTGTAAAGACACCGACCAATATTTATGTAAGTTTTTCAGCATATGGAAACCAAACTGTTATTCACTTTTTTAGTAATTTTCAATTTTGAATATAGTATATTTACTAATATAACTTATATGGGTTGGTATCTTCTTTTCAATTTACTTTGAGATCAAACTACTATTTTGCATAGTTCAAGCTTTCTATTTTTCTTAATTTATCATTTCAACTATTTATATTAACTAAATAAGACATTGACTATGTTTAATCAAGCTACTTCCCTCTACTTCAAAACTATAAGATGTTTTTGTGTGTTTTTAAATATATAGCTTTTGCTATGTACTTAGTTATACACTATATTTATATACATATCAAAACTAATATATCTAGAAAAGTCGAATGTCTTATAATTCGAAATGGAGAGAGCATAGATATCATAAATTCCAAAGGGTTTTACTATAATAGGGGTTTTCAATCACAGTAAATATAGTGTCACATAAAGAAAAGAACAAAGATAACATAGCATTAGAGTTATGGAGGGAGAGGACAAGGGTTTCATCGGATGAAACTAGTTATATATTGTTTCCAAGACTTCAAAACTTAAAACAGAAAACCAGCATATTGGGCCGCCTTTATTTCGGTTGCATGTGACCAGCCCATATATCACAATTAATTTAATTCTATGGCCTATACTACCTATGGAACATGAAAATGAAACTATTCATGAAGAATCCGTCATAGATTATATGATTTCTCTTGTAGTGTTTGTGTTTTTAGCGACTTAGCTATGGTCGCTGCTATCCTGGGTCCGTTACCTTTCTCATAGGTGTGTTTAGGCTCTCTCTCTCTCTACTACTAGTAGTACCTTACAGTTGGCGAAGTCGTTGGTCCACTGGGGATGTCTAATCTAGCTGTCTTAAAATAAACTCCAACAAAAATGAAACCCTGTACTATATTTGGATTGGTTTGATACCTTTTTAAACAAAAATACTAGTCAACGTTGTGTTTTTTCAATGTACTGTGTATTGATGTCAAAATATCTGTTACGGAGTATCTGTGACTAGCAGAAGTATAAATTGCAATTACTTCTTGTTGATCCTGAGCTATTGTGTGCTTGCAGATTCTAAGCAACGGGAAGTACAGAAGCGTTGAGCACAGAGCCGTGGTGCACCCGGACAAAAAGAGCGCATCTCAGCGGCGATGTTTCATCAACCGTGCGGTAGCATAATGGTGGAACCTCTACCGGGCTGGTGAAGAAAGACGGTGGCGGAGCACGGTACAAATCAGTTAGCTACGCGGAATTCATGAAGCGCTTCTTCTCCACCAAACTCGATGGACGTAAAGGACACCTCGACCACTAGGATCTATTAGAAAGAATAATGAAATATCATGCATGATTTATTAAAGAAATGTCAGATGTATCAAAAGATAATGTTTACTCGTCAATCACATAGGGATTGCTGGTAATTTCTATGTTGGGCCCAGCTCGTGATGCTTGACATACATAAGTAATAATAATAAAGGAGTGAAAAGAAAAGCACTTGTGATGTCATGCACATGTTATTTTTAATCGGATAATGGTACACCTAATTTCTATCCCGTAGCGATGTGGTGTGAATGCTACAGGATTCACTCACAACCTAGAAATTGATAGTTTCTATATTTATAATCAAAGGTTGCAAACTAAAAAGTAAAATGGCATTGTGTCACGGCACAAGGTGAGGGGAGCCATTGGGCCCTCACGCACGCAAGGAGGGCCAGCCGCCCTGATACGCCGTCACCGTCGTTATCGCGGTCTAATACCACCGTCATAGTAATGTCGCTAATGCGTGCTCGATGGCCTAGCTCTAGAGATACCCATGACACAGAATTTATGCTGCCGCACGTCAGCGCTCCTAGTCAGTTGTGATCACTATCTGAGCTCAAACGCTCATGTCGGGGCCCGAGTACAAGCGAGTCGAGAGGGAGGGGGCTCCCAAGTCTGCGTGATCGAGGCTAGTGCCAATATCGTGTGTGTGTGAGGTGCTGAGAATTGAACCTCTGCCTCGACCGTGGTGGCCTCCCCTTTTTATAGTCGCAAAGGGGCGGGGTACACAAGCTCATCATAGGTTGAGGACTTGAAGAAGCGTAGACACACGTGCGGGCGTTAGGGTGTGTAGAAAGAGCTCCCGTGGAGGCTCACTCACGCGGACAAGAGCTTCCTTCGAGCTCGGTGCGTTCCGGGCGTTGAGGTGGTGCCGCCGTGCCGCGGGAATCGGGGTTTGGGCGGTGGTCGAGCGCCGCCTCGTCCCTAATCGTAGTTGAAGGCGTCTTCTCGGCATGGGGACGCACATACAGGATGAGTGTACCCCATATGTACCTGCGCGACACGCGTGGCGGAGTTATTGGAGTCGACGGGGCATGGCGGGCGGCCTTTTGACAGCTCTTTTCCCTCGTGAGCCCGGCGCTGGCCACGGTGTCGCCGTGGAGTTGTTGAGCTTGTCGGGAGTTGTTGACTCAACTCCGTACTCGCGAGCCTTCTCGAAGGCGGCGGATAGGCTCTCACGTGGTCGTCGTCGTAAGGCTCGTCGCCGGGGAGCTGCAGCGCGGCGAAAGAAGATCTCCGGACGAGATCGGCGCTGATGAAAGATGGAGAGTTCGTTGGAGAGATTCGGTCGAGGCGGAAGACGGGTCTTGTCCGCGAAGAGCTCGCGTGCGGAGTTCGGGGCTGCGGAGCCTTATCCCCGCGTAGAGAGCCTCGTGGGTGATGATGATGACCTCAGTGCGCCGCAGTGAGGCTGCCTCGTGGCGTCTCGGATAATCGTGGTTCGGGATCGCTTTGGTTTTTGTTGATAGCGGGTAGGATGCTAACATTTGGGTGTCCCAAATGTCGATCCTCCACGGTAGCCCCAGAGCATTTGGGGGAGAAGAGGTCTCTCCCGGATGCTATCTTTGATGGTGGTCGATCCTTGTGGAGGGGTCCGTGTCGGATATTGATGTTTATTCGTGGGTGCGCGCGGCGCATTCCGGCGCGTAGCCCGAGGCTCCGTGAGAGCAGATGGGTTCTCGCGAGGCTTTTGAGAACTCCGTGGGCTCGTCGACCCGTTCGCCTTGATTGTTCCGCGAGGTGGTGAGCTCGAGGCCTCGATCTTGCCTCGTTGAGCGCAGCTCGAGTGCTGATGTTTGCCAGTCGGATAGTCAGTGAGGCCCGAGCTCGAGCTCGTTCAGATGCGATCTGGCTGGTGGATCGACCTCAGAGTTCCACGAGCTCGACTTCCAAGATTCTCGAGGCCCAGCGATGTCGGAGCGAGGTGCTTTCATCAATGAGGTTAGCTCGGGTCGTCGTGGCCCTCGGCCAGATTCAGCGCAAGTAAAGCCCAGAGCCCTTTCGAAGCTCGGGCGTGGGCCGTCGATGCCGCTTTCTCAAAGGCGTCCTCGCTCGTGGTGTCTCTAGGCGGCCTTCGAAGCTCGAGTTGAGGCGGCCTTCGAACCTTGAGGCGGTGAGCTCGTGTTTCGAGCTGCGCTTTTTCGAGCTTGGCGATCCGACCGTTGCGAGCTCTTGGATTTTTACCTGTGTAAAAAATGGCAGGTTGGGATCTTACCAGTTGAGGTTTTTACCGTTGAGCGAGAGTTATCCCATTAATGCCGACCGCTTCGGCTTCCGCCGGTGGGCGGGCGCTCGTCAATCAGCGTGGCATCCGCTGTGAGGCGGACGTGGCAGCGGTGCGGGCCCTCCGCGGGTTTTCTCCTCGACCGCCCTCCAGCTCAGCTGGAGCCTCTATATAGGCGCGTAGATCGGAGAGCGGATTCTACCTTTCCCACTTCTTGCCTTCCTGCGCGGGAGAGGGAGCAGGAGAGAAATCGCCCCGCTGCCTCGCCTGTACATCCGGGACCCCCATCTCCGCTTCTGCTTTGCACCAACGCCTCACGGGAGGCGTCCAGATGGGTTCGGGCCTGCTCTCGACACTCGGCCAGCACGGAGGCATTGACCGAGAGGTGTAGCGTCGTCGGCGGGCTTCCTTATCCGCGCAAGCAAGGCGGCGGAGGAAGTGGATCATCCCGCGCCCGGCGTCTCACGCGATTCTCGATTCTCACGCCGGCGTACGCATGCCTCGTCTCGCGCTTTCCACGCAGCGCGGACTTCCGGCGTGCGTACCGCTGGATGCACTTTTCCTCGCGCAGCCTCATCGTCGCTGTGGGCAGCATCGGCGCTTCCAAAGACGCGACGCCGAACGAGCGCGCTTCTTCTACGGCTCTCACCATGCTCGGGCGAGTGGTTGTTGATTCCACACGGGAGCTCTTCAAGCCACCACATCTGTCGCGCAGATCCAGCCGGGCAGCTGGCAAGGGAGGCGCGCGCGCCGATACGCGCCGCGGCCCGATCTGCAGTTTGCGACGAGAAAGATCACGAGTCCTTCCCTCGGCGACAGCTTCCCGGCCCGCCAATCCCCGGGTGGAGGGAGAGGAGTGGTTCTATCTCAAGAACGACCCCTCCCATCCCCTACCGCGGTTCACTCGCGCGCACCTTCGCCACCGCTGAAAGCAAGCTGCGGGCGCAGGCAGGGGACCGCGCTACGCACACCATTCACTGGAGCAGAGTGGAGCGGGCGGTGAGCAAGATTAAGGCGTCCCGCGGACGCCGGGCCGACGGGTGAATCACATCATCGGTGGCCCGCTGCGCGAAGGCCGCGGTGCCCTTCAGCCGCGAGCTCTCCGGGATGTGGGAGATGAAGGAGGAGGAGCGCCCCGCTGCGATCGGGCGAACGTCTCGGGCTCGATCACTGCCTCACCAGTGGAGTGGTGGATGGACCGGGTGACGAAAGACGGGGGTGAGAGCGCCAGAGCTTCGCGTGATCCTCCCCAACCCGCAGACCCTCGGCGCTGCTGAAGTGCTCGCTGCTTGCTTTTAGTTCGCTTTCTTCGCCTTGAGTCTTGTGACGAGCTCGAGCTCTGTAGGTCAGCGTGATGGAGTCCTTTTGCTACCCCATCCCCTATTCCTCGGGGCGATGCCTCGCGCTTGCCAACGCCAGCGGGTCGGGCCCCCATCCGGAATGAGGGGGCGAGCTCGCCGAAGCGGCGCAGTGAAAGCGTGCGCATGGAGAGGAGACGGAGACCCGCGCCGAAGCGCTGGAGAGCCCTCGGCGCCGACGCACGGCCGCGGACCGGCGAGTTGGGACCTCGCCGGCCCTATGCGAGCCTGGGCCGCCCTGCAAGGGCGCCGAGAGTGGGCGGCACTCGGCCTCACCTCACCGCCCCGTGCCTCAAGCCTCGACGCAGGGTCGGACGCCCGATCGAGGGTGGCTCTGGGGTCTCGAGCAGCTCGGCACGTATAGAAGCAAGAAACGTAAGAGGGTGGCCACCTGTAGGCTCTTCGCCTTCGTGTTGTTGCTCGCTGTAACGCGTCGATCGCAGTAATCGATCTCGCCGCGTCTCGGCGGCGGCGGCGTACTCTCGTGAAGCCTCGATGATGACGTCGAGCCCGGGACGGGTGCGGCTCGGCTCTGAGATGACGAGTTCGACGGGCCGCCGATGATGAGCTCGATGCCGGGGAGCTCGAGCGCCGTGCCGGCGGCTCGGGATGGTGACGACGAGCTCGACGGCGGGAGCTGTAGTGACGACGCGTGAGCACGCGGACGGCTCGGCGATGATGGCGATGTTCCTTTCAAGGGGACACCGGCACCGTCGGCTCACTGACTTCTCGGAGCCTCCCGCGTGCTCGACTCCCCATCGGCGCCGCACCGCCCTCGCGGGTCAGCCGGTGACCGCGGCTGAGCTCGACGAGGAGCCTCGGCCGACGGAGTCGCCGGGGCGGCGGGGCTCGGGCATCGCCGGCCGCGAGGTCCCTGCGTGGGCGTGGAGGCGGAGAAGGTGGTTCCGCGGAGACTCCGCCATCGAGGGGCGCTGCCGAGGGCAGCTTTGTCCGAGGTCGACGCCGCTCTCAACTCGAAGAGGTGCGCTGCCGAGCACCCGATCGCCGATATTTCCGACGACTGCGATGCAGGCGGGCGGCGCGCAGGGCTGACGCGACCGAAGATGAGGGCCTAGCTGGACGCAGGCGCGGAGGGTGCCACCACCTCAACGCCGCCGCCTCGTGGTGCCGCTCGCCGTAGGGGTGATTGAAGTTGACGGGGCCAAGGTGTCCGCATTGCTGCCGGCAGCGACGTAGCCCTCCGCTCGGCGCGTGGACGCTTTCCTCCGACCTACGCCGGGTCGCCCGCTGGCGTCCCCTGCTGCTGGAGGGAGGCGGAGTCGCCGACCGCCGGTGCCGGGCGAAGTGCGCTCTTCGCCTTTTCTAAGGTTCGCCGATGTCGCGGTAGTCGTGGCTTCGCTCGCGCGCCTTCCACCTTGTTTAATTGTTTGTGGTTTTGCGGTGGCGCAGTGTGAGGCCATCGTGGGGGCATAACCGCCGCACAAAGACCTCCTCGACCGCTGCATGGGCGTTTCGCTGGCGGGCCGGGACGGGCGCTGCGGCGCTGAGATGTGCGACGAAGCCTCGCTCACGCAGCCTCAAAGCATCAGCCCCCGGAGGCCCGCAAAGGAGGCGGTCATTCTCATTCGCTGGAGCGGAGGGAGTGGGCTGCCAAGTGAGGCCTGTGAAAGGTAGACGCCGCTAAGCTATGAGGCGCCCCGACTGGAGGAGGAGCTCGAGCTCGCCTCATAAGCGACAGCGGAAGATGAAGGAGGAGCTTGACTCTCGCCGGACGCGCTTGATGACAAGGAGCTCGAGGCCGGGCTGCCGAAGCTGAGCGCGAGTCCTTCGGAAGGACAAGGACGAGCTCGCCGAGCGACTCCGCCAGCAGCGACACCGAAGCTCGAGAGTGAGTGCTCCGTACTCTTGTCTTTTTGTTCTCGCTATTCAGCTGCTCGGGCTGATTGTCCTCGCTCGGCTGGGGCTTTTAGCTTTCGACCACGGCTTCCGAAGTTGTGGTGTAACCTCCGGCGACCGAGGCGGAGCGGGTCGGTTCGGTACGGTAGAATTACGAGCTTTCGTACAACGAGCAAGAGCTCTACGATGAGTTGTGGAGTGAAAGCGGGCGGGCTCTCCTTTCTTGCGTCCTGTAGCCTCGCTGGCTCGGGTCCTAACCCGCTGCTTTTTGCTCGCAGCGGTAGCTGGAACTCCCCGAAAGTCGGCGCTGAGCTCGGAGAAAAGGGGCGGGAGCTCGCTGCCGCTGAGCCTCCCTGATACAGACACACGTGCTTCGAGCTCGCGTAGGAGAAGGAGGCGGATTTGAAGAAGAGGACGCAGCGACCTCGTCGATGTGCGGAAGGAGCTTGGAGAAGCCTCCTGGAGCAGCGCTACCAAGGCCGTGGAGGAGGCCGAGAGCTCGAGCGTGCGCATGAAGGTCTCGCGTCGGGGTTGAGGCCGTCTGCGGCGTATGGGGGCCGGTGGGCGGACCGTCGGCGGGTGTCGGCCATCCGCGCGCAAGGTGACGGAGGACGCGGGCCGCGTGGTCCACAAGGCCCGGTCGGCGTCGTCTTAGCCCACTACCGCCGCCAGTCGACATCGTGAAGGAAGGGGTGGCCGCCGGGTGGCAACCTTGTGTTACGGCGTGGAGTGGAAGGCCGGCTAGCCGCCGAAGGCTGCGACTAACGGGCTATGCGGCGAGCTCTTCAAGCTCGCCAGAGAGGCTTGGGGGTCTTCGAGCCTCCTGGCGGGTGGAGATGGAGCAACAGGGGGCCGAGTCGGGGAGGAGGAAGCCGCGCGGTGTCAGCCCCGGAGCCGATGGACCAGACCCGCCTCGCACGGGAGTAGGAGCTCGAGGCCAAGCCTCTTTTTTGTAGTGAGTCTTTAAGTCCTCGCCAAGTTGAGGCGAACCGGAAAAACTATGGAAGCTCGTGCTTAATGGATGTCGCTGCTTTCTTCTCTTGTTGTGCTTCGCTCTTACTTCAACTTTTATGAGCTCAGAACTCGAGAGCCTGATGGCGGGCCATTCTCGCCGGCCGTAGGGGCGCTGGAGGTCAAGTTAGGCGATCGCTACCATGCTTTGAAGTGGCGAGCTCATAACTTAGTCATTTCGAACATCGTTTGAGCTAAGAGAAGGGTGTGCACCCCGCTCCTTGTAGCCCTCGAGCAAGGGCGGGTCTTTGCCGGGCAAAGGCCAGCCGTTGCTCAAACGAGCTAAGGAAAGAATTCAAATGCTTGCACATATTTTTTGCATCGAATTTGTGCTTTTATTGAGCTCTTGTAGCTGCGTTTCAAATACATTTAGGGGTAAAAAGCGGCGTGGGCTGTTCGGATGTTCCATGCGTTGGTGAGGACTCGCCTTGGTGGTCTTTGAGCTTGTATGCGTTCGGGCCTCAAAGACTTGGTCGATGGTGAAGGGACCTTCCCAAGGCGCCGAGAGCTTGTGCTTGTCCTTCGAGCTGGACTCGAGGCGCAGACGTGATCGCCGACGCCGAAGGCTCCTCCCTTGACGTGGCCGGTCGTGGTAGCGCCTCATGGACTGCATATACTTGGCGGAGTGGATGAGGGCGATGTCACGAAGGCTTCTTCCCGGTACGATCGGCGCATCTCCCGAGCAAGCGCTTGGTTGTTGTGCTCGCCGTCGGCCCGGACGCGGGCGAGCCATACTCGAGGTCGGTGGAAAGCACGGCCTCGATCCAAGACGGAAGAAGAAAAGGCGCCCGCCCATGGCTCGCTTTGCGTTGTCGCGAAGACTCCATACGGCCGGCGGGCTCGGGCGAGCCATCGGCGGCGTATTTCTCGAAGCCTTTTGAAGATGCGCGACTTCACGCCCCCGCAGATCATGCCATTAGCTCTTTCTACCGGGTCCGCTGGTCCTTGGGTGGCCGACAGAGGGCCGTGGTCGACGGATGCCGCGGGTCGCCGCACCAGCCGATGAAGACCTCTCCCACGGGTTCGTGGCGTTGTCGGTGATGATGGAGTTTGGGACCCCAAACGGTGGATGATGCCGGTGAAGAACTTGACGGTCTCCTCGCTCGACACCATGTGATGGGCATGACCTCGATCCACTTGGAGAATTTGTTGATGGCGACGAGGAGGTGCGTAGCCCCAAAGAAGTCCTCTTGAAGGGTCCCACCATGTCGAGCCCCCCGCACCAGCGAACGCCGGGTGAGAGGGATCGCCCGAGGGATGCGCCCACCGGAGATGCATTCGCTAGCGAAGAATTGGCACCTCGCAGCGGTGTCGGACGACTCAATGGCGTCTGCGACGGCGGTCGGCCCGAGAAAACCCCGGGCGGAATGCTTTTTCGACGAGCTCGCGGCGCCGCGTGGTGTGGTGGATTCGCCGGCGTGGATCTCCTTGATGAGCTCCTCCCCTTGCTTGAAGAGGTGATCTGTGTTGGAGGAGGGATCTGGAGGCTCAGCGTCGGTGGGGGCTCTTCTCCGACGAGGACAAAGATTTGGCTCTCCGCGCTGGGCGTCTTGATTCTTCTTGCCGGGAAGCTTGCCTTCCTTGAACCACCGCAGGAGGGACCCCATGTCGGGCCGGAGCCGTCATGGTCGAGTTTGACCCGGCCCGAGCCAACCCCGAACCCCGGCCGGACTCGAGATCCGCGGCTAAGCAAGCCGTGTTGGGCGAGCTCGAGCTCGCGAGCATCTACCTCCATAGGGTTCGGACCGGAGCCCGGCAATCGAGTTTGCGCTGCCGGTCGCGATTAAGCCCTTAAAAGCCGTATCGGCGGCTTGTCTTGTCGTGCATGAAGACGCCCGGGCGGGACCCGGCGAGTCGGTCCGACGAAGCAACAGAAATACGCCGTGTCGTTGTTGAGGTGGCGTGTACATGGTTGACCTCGAGCCCGCGGGAAGTGTTCTTGAGCTCACGGACCTTCCGTGGTACGCGTCCCATCTTCGTTGACGCGATCGACCTCCTTCATGACTTGATTCTTCACGAGCTCGAGTCGCCCGGACCTCGAGTGCTTGGGATGTCCGAGCTCGCCTGACGCTGGCGCGCCAGCCATTCACGGGGCCTTGTGCTCGCCACATTGTTGGGCGGGGGAAGTGTAGGCGGATCGAAAGTACTTCATGCGTACCTTTATTCGGGAGATGAAGACGAGTCCGCCGCCGGCGCCATACTTCTTCACGGATCCGTCGGTCACAGTGTCCGATTACTGATGTCGCCGGGTGCGGGTGGTCGCTTCGACCTCGACTCCACTCGCGATGAAGTCGGCCCGGGGGCCGACTTTATGGCGTCCCGGGGGCGTAGGTGATGTCGGCTCCCATGAGCTCGATAGCCCACTTGGCCATGCGGCCCGTAACCTCGGGCTACGGATGACCTCGCCAAGCGGAAACTTGAGACGACAGCGTGGCCGGGTGGGAATCGGCGGTGCGACTTCTTGTGGGGTGATCTCAGGTGCGTACACACGAGGCTTTTCGGCCTTTGGGCATACGAGTCTTGGTGTCGGTGAGGGACCTCGTTGATGAACTACACCGGGCGTTGTACTTTGAGCGCATGCCCCTTCCTCCTCTCTCGACCGACGAGCGCGGCGCTCACCACCTTCCAGGTGGCCGAGATGTGAGGAGGATTGGCTCGTTGGCGCGGCGCGATGAGGACCGCGGATTGGCGGTTGCTTCGGCGGAGTCGAGAGCTTGCCGGGCCTCGTCGGCCCAGCGACCGCGCGGTTTTCTTGAAAGAACTTGTAAAGCGGGAGGCTTTGTTCCCGAGCCGAGCTATGAAGCGACTCGGGCGGCAAGACACCCGGTGGTCGCTGCACACACTTGACGTTTTTAATCGGCCCCATGTTCATGATGGCGGTGATTTTTCGGGGTTGGCCTCAATGCCGCGTTCGAGAGACGATGAAGCCAAGCAACTTCCCTTGAGGGACCCCAAAAACGCATTTTTCAGGGTTGAGCTTGACTCCATATTCGCGGAGCTTGGCGAAGACCTTTTCGAGGTCCGGGATGAGCTCTTTCGAGCGCTTTGTCTTGACAACGATGTCGTCGACGTGCGCTTCTACGAAGCTTTCCGAGGAGCTCTTTGAAGACTTTCGCATGCACCTTTGGAAGGTGGCGCCCGGCGTTTTCAAACCCGAAGGGCATTGTTACGTAACAAAATGCGCCCAAACGGGGTGATGAAGGAGGTAGCGAGCTGATCAAGCTCATTCATCGCGACCGGTGGTAGCCGGAGTAAGGCGCCAAGAAAACAGAAAGTGTCTCGCACCTAGAGGTGGAGTCAACAATTTGGTCGATGCGCGGCAAAGGAACGGATCCTTCGGGCATGCCTTGTTTAGACCCGTGTAATCAACACACATTCTCCATTTCCCATTCTCCTTCATAACTAGTACGAGGGGTTGGCTATCCACTCGGGATGATACACCTCCTTGATAAACCTAGCGGCTAAGAGCTTGTCTATCTCCTCGGCGATTGCCTGGCTTCGATCGTCGTCGAAACGTCTAAGCCTTCGCTTCACCGGCCGAGAGCCGGGTTTAATGTTCAAGGAGTGCTCGGCCGACTTCCCTCGGTATGCCCGCATATCCGAGGCCCTCCACGTGAATACATCGAGGTTTGCGCGGAGGAAGTCGACGAGCTCGCTTCCTATTTGGAGGAGAGCTCGGACCCCACGCAAAGTGTGCGCGTCCCGTCGATCTTGACCTCCTTGGCGTCCTTCTTGGGCTCGAAGCGTCGCGGTGACCTTGTCGGGTTACCCGGAAGAGCTCGTGCTCCCGGCCTTGCGAGCTTCGCCCCGCCATGCTCGCGCTCGCCACCTTTTTGAGCTCGGGGAATCGCCGCGCCCAGCCAGGCCATCATCTTGGCGGCATCTCCTCGATCTCGATCGCCGCGCCGGCGTCTTGGACGGCGGCCTCGCGGCCGGCGTGCTCGAAAGGTGGAGTCGACGGTGATGACCCCCTCGGCCGGGGATCTTGAGCTTGAGGTAGGTGTAATTGGGGACGGCCATGAACCGTGTAGCACGGCCGCCCCCAGCGAGGCGTGGTAGGCGTTCTTGAGCGGGAGCACCTCGAACATGAGGACCTCCTTGCGGAAGTTGTCCCGGGTGCCGAAGGTGACGGGGAGATCGATCCGCCGAAGCGGGACCATCTGCTTCCCGGCACCACGCCGTGGATCGGTTCCGGCGGGGGCGTCGTGCCTTGGGGATGCCAAGGGCTTGGAGCGCGTGGATGTAGAGGAGGTTGAGGCCGCTACCTCCGTCCATCAGCACCTTGCCGAGGCGCTTGGTACCGATGATGGGGTCGACGACGAGCGGGTACCTCCCCGGGTACGGGATGTGTCGTGGATGGTCCGCCTTGTCGAACGTGATCGCCGGAGTTCGACCACTTGAGGTAGGCGGGGCGTCGCGGGCTCGGTGAAGAGGACCTCGCGGCGGGTGAGCTTTTGCGGTGCTTGGACTCGTGGCCGGAGCTCCCAGAAGACCACGTTGACGGCACCGTCCTCGATGTAGAGGTCGCCGTCGAACTCGTCGGGGGGCGGCTGCTTGCGGCCATGTCGTCGTCGTCCTTGTCTCCTCCCGCGGCGTGCCCATCACGTGCTTCTTCATGAGGCGGCAGTCCTTCATCTTGTGCTTGACCGGGCCCTCATGGTGTGGGCACGGCGCCTCGAGCATCTTGTCGAAATGCTCTTTGGGGGACGAGAAGTTCGCGCCGCCCCGCCCTTGGGGCTGGCCTTGCGTTTATGCGCCCGCGGCGACGAACTCGTCGTCGTCGTTGTCTCGAGGGGCGTTTGCTCTTCTTATTCTTCTTCTTGCATGCGCGGGGAGCGGATCCCTTGGCGGCGTTGTCATTGGCCTTGGGCCTGCCCTTGCCGTGGCGGCGGAGATGGCGTCCTCTCCCTCGGCGTGGCGGGTGGTGAGTGGAGGGAGCTCCTTCACGGTCTTGGGCTTCGGGCGCCGAGGTCGTGGATCGGGGTCTCGCGGTGGTGCCGAACGTGAAGGCGGTGATGACTTAGGTCGGAGGCCTCGGAGAGGTTGTTGCGGGAGCTTGGAGAAGCGCGATGTAGTCGCGCGGGCCCTCCCCTTCTTCGCTTGCACCCTCGGAGGTCCCACATCGTGCTCGGCCTGTGTAGGTCCCCCGAAGTTGCGGGACGAAGACGTCGCGCAAGTCCTCCCGGGGCGGATGGTGCCCTCGGGAGGTGCTCGAGCCACGATCGTCTTGAATCTGCAAGGTAAAAGGGAGGTTGCGGATGATGAAATAGTCATTGTCGGCGCCCCGGCCTGGCGGCCGAGGCGGTAGTCCTCGAGCCAGTGGCGGTCGGTCTCCCCATTGTACCGCACCGAGGTCGGGCTCTGCGGGCGAAGGAAATGGGGCCGTGGATGCGTGAGTCGAATGCCCTCGGTCTTCCGAGCTCGAGCTCGAGGACCGATGATCCCGCCTTGAGACGGGCCCGTGGACGGCGGACCGGCGTGGGACTACGGCTCTTGTCTTCCTCGTTGTCGTGACGCCCACCGCGCCGCTTGCTATGGGTGCGCGGGCGCTTCGTGTGGTCGTCGCGATAGTGCTTGCCGTCGCCCCGGGGACGTTCTTGTCGGCCCGAGCTTCCGCCTTGCGTCGGGCGTTGATGGTGTCCCTCGCGTCGCGGTTCGCCCGACTCGGCCGCCGCGAGGACCTCGGGATGCGAGGAGGCCTCGTGCTTCTCCAGAAGGCCGACGCGATGCGACCGAGCTCGCCGCCGCTTTGGACCGCTGCCTCCGCCGGGGAGCCTCTTGAGCTGCTCGTGGGTCCTTCGCGCCTCGGGCTCCTCGGGGGCCGGGGACGCGGCGCAGAGTAGCGCAGCGGCCGCCAGGGTTCGGGACGCCCTCCGAACACGGCGAAGCTGTTCGGGCCCTCGTCTCGGTTGATGCGGTCGTGGACGTCGCGGGCTCGAGCTCGTGCTCGTGGCTCGCCGTCTTCCCCTCGCCGGGCGAGGAGGGCTTCGCGCTCTTGAGCTGCCCGCCGAGCTCCTCGAGCTCTTCCGGTCGAGCCTTGACGCGGTCGACCGGGCGGCTCGCGGCCGGGCGTCTTGGCGGAATCCCGAGGCGTGTGTACGGAGGCGTCGCCGAGTGGACTTCTTCTACCGCACCCTCGGGGTGTGGCACATGTCTTAACCGACGCGTGGGGTCGCAATCCATGAGGCTCATCCCATCGAGGGCGAGCTCGAGCTCGTGGATGCCGGTCCGCCGGGGCTCGTCGCCCGGAGCGGAAGGTCCGGCTGCCCGTCGGGTACATCCTGGCGTAGGCCATCGTGAACTCGTCAACCGACAGCGCCTCCTCTCCGGCGAGCCGTAGGGCGGCGTTGGCGGTGGAGAAGGTCACGCCGCGAAAAATAGAGCTGCGTGGGCTCGCGTCCCCGGATGTTTGGGAGCGGGTCCTGATGAGGACGAAGAAGCGATCCGCGGTGGCGCGGATGGGGCTGATCGGCGCAGAAGTCGAGTTCCGCCCCATGCTCATGAGGACGGAGTCGGTGGTGCCTCGGAGGCGGCCGGGAATGTCCTCACGCCACATCGGGCGGGTGAAGACAGCTCCGGCGAGGGACTGCCTCCGGCCGCGGTCGGAGAAGTCAATGGTGCGAAGCGCACGCTAGCGCGCTGCGGTCGTCGGTGAAGCGCAGGAAGCCATCGGTGGAGAAACGTCGCACTAGCGCTGCCCCTCACCAAGGCCAACCGCCGCGGGTGTAATACCACCGTCACGAATGTCCGGCTAATGCGTGCTCAGATGGCCTAGCTCTAGAGACAATGACACAAGATTTATATCGGTTCGGGGTGAATCGCTCCCCTAGTCCAAAGGATCACTATCCGAGCTCAAACGCTCATACCGGGGCTAGTACAAGCGGGACGAGAGAGGGAGAGGGCTCTCAAGTCTCTGTGATTGAGGCTAGTGCCAATATTGAGTGGGTGTGTGTATGCGAGTGCTATGAAGCCGAGTGTTGAACCTCTGCCTCGACCTGGTAGCTTGCCTCCCCCTTTTATAGTCGCAAGGGGGCGCAGTACACGAGCTCATCACAGGTCGAGGACTTGAAGAAACGTAAATATATGTACAGGGTGTTAGGAGCAGGAAAGAGCTCCCGGGTGAGCTCACTATGCGAACAAGAGCTTCCTTCGAGCTCTGGAGCGTTCCGGGCGTTGAAATTGGTCGCCGCCGCACGCGGGAATCGGGGTTTGGGCGGTGGTCGTCGCGTCGCCCGTCCCCTAATCGTAGTTGGAAGACGTCTTCTCGGCATGGGGGTGCCCATACCGAGGATGGGGGAGGGTGTACCCCGTATGTACCCGCACGGCACTGTGGCAGAGTTGTTGGAGTCGACGGGGCATGGCGAGGCGGTCGTTTGACAGCTCTCTCCTCACTGTAGCCTAGCGTGGCTACAGTGGTCGCCGAGAGTTGTTGAGCTGTCGGAGAGTTGTTGACCAACTCCCCGCACTCGCAAAGCCCGGGAAGGCGGCGGATGAGGTCTCGCGGTCGCCGCCGTGAGGCTTGTCGCGGGGAGCTCGACGGGGCGCGGAAAGAGGTCCCTGATGAGATCAAGCGCGTGACGAAGGCCGGAGAGCTCGTTGGGAGAGCTCGGTCGAGGCGGAAAGACGGGTCTTGCCCGAGAGCTCGTGTGCGGGAGCTCGAGCGCCAGTGGAGCCTTGTCCCTACGCGGAGGGCTCGTGACGTGGCAAAGACCTCGTGTGCCGTGATAGGTCGTCTCGTCTTGCCACGCCTCCCGCGCGGTCGAGGTCCGAGTCGCTTACGGTTTGTTGACAAATGGGGTGGGCGCTCTTGTATGAGTATCCCAAATATCGATCCCCAACAGTATAACTCCAACACAATTTCATGAGTTGTAGTGGCATATGTCAAAATTACGGAACTTATACCGGAATGAATGGTATATTTCAAAACTACAAAACAATCATAATGAAAGGAATATAATTTACCCTTATCATTTGTAGAGGTGACGCATGCCAACATGTCCTTCACACAACTATGTGTCACAACACAAATATCCTAAACACTAAACACCAAAGCCTAAACATTAAATCGTAAACACTAAACATTAAACCCTATACACTAAACACTAAACCACAAACTATAAACCCTATATGTTAAACCCTAAACTCTAAAAGTGAAGTGGGACCCCTTGTCCCTTGTCATAGGGACAAGGGAGGATACATGTGTTGCCACCCATAGTTGTGGGATTGATTTTCTCTGACGCATGGGTTCTTCGATTGGAAATATAAGTTTATTGGGGCGTTGACATGGCTTGTTAGGTGATATTTTGACCAATACTATCAATAAAAATATTGTTTGATCTAGAAAGAGTTGTACCATAACAAGAGTATTTCAACTGACTCTAGTTGTGCCAACATCTACTTGATTATGTAGTGGTGATTTAGAAATGAGACGACACTTGATCGCCAGGGTAACATGTGTGTTAAGATGTATTATATGTCCTCTAATACGTTTCGCAGACATTGCTACACTTTCCCGATGTTGTTGCGAAGACGTGCCTTAAGGATGATAGATAATATAATATGTGTTACCTTCATCGCCGTCGCCGCCGTCTTCCCATGCGGATCAACATCCCAGTCCACTCGGGGCACTCTAGCCGTCTGTTTGCATGGGGGTTGAGTTGGGTTGGGACGGAGCGAACCCGCTCCCGTGGCTGTTTGGATGGAGATAAAGAGGGTTGGGTTGGCTCTAGAGGGGAATATTCCTCTCGATGCGGGTTGGAACGCTCCCTCAAAATCTCACACGAACGGAGCCGCTCCAGCCGGGCTGGCTTACGTCGGCGTCTCCCGCCACCCACTCCGTCTTCCCCTGTCCGTCCTCTCCGTCTTCTCGCCCGCGCGTCGCTCGTCTTCGTAGCCGCCTCGGTCCTCCGCCACGAAGCTCGTCCCTCGCCGCCGCGGGCGAGGTCGCCTCGACCGCGGCCGAGGCGGCTGCCACGCCATGGACGCGCTGGTGCCCGCCTCGCACACGAGCGCATGGAGGAAGAAGGATAGCCCGCGCCTCGGGGACTGGGAAGGAGGAGGGTCGGCGACCTCGGTGGTGGCGGGCGGCATCGACCTCGGCAAGCCGGGGTGGCGGTGATGCGCTGCCGCTGGCGCAGCGGGCGGGGCACGGCCCGCGGGGCATGGCGGCTGGCCTCGACCTCGGCAGCCAGGCCGCGGCGGGCGGGGCGGCCGGGCGCCCGGCTGCAAGCGGGTGCGGAGGCCTCTCGTTCGATCCGCCGGGGAACGGAGGAACGAAGATGAGGTATAAGCTATGACATGTGAGCCCCACTAACGGTGTAAAACCTGCCATCCATTCCATATTCTCATCCTTCCAACCAAACAGAAAAACGAATGGAACCAACCCAAACTCAAAACCACTAACCAAACAAGAGAAGGGGTTGGAGCCATCCCTAAAAACCGTGGTTGGAGCGAACCCAACCCATCGATCCCAAAACCAAACACACGGTAGGCGGTGGGCACGATTCAACCCGACGTCGTTGTAGAAGCTCTAGGCGGCCTCTAGGGACGTGAGGGACCAGACGCCAACGCCGGCCGAGGCGCGGCTTCGGGGTAGGTGCTATTGCTCTTCGACGATATAGATCCTTGCGGAGTGGGTGGCGGAGAATCGTGGGAGCCGTCGGCGACGAATCGTGGTTCGAGCGCGACTGGCTGGGGGAGGAGGAGGAGGATCTCGTGTCGTGGGAGAAAGAGAAAAGACACTTTTCTAGTGGACCCCACCTAAAATAGCCCCATTTAGCACTACTTGGGGACATCCATGAATTGTGTACTCTAGTTGTTATTTACATTTGTTATGGACAAGTTGTTTTGGGCGATGCCAAGTGTAAAAGGAATTTCAATATTTCTTATGGGATGGGGTTGAGGACCTAGAATACTTTGTATTTTGATATAAACCTTAGACTCTAGGTCTCTTATATTTCGAGACACAGAGAGTAGGTTTAAATTATGATTTTTTTCACTCAGATAAATGACCAAGCTCTATCAACCTGGAACCTGCATGCCATCTTCTTTGCCCTATGAACACACATTACCATAGGGTTTTCCAAATAACCTTCTAAATTAGTATTTTTATTATGTTCTTCAAATTCAAGAGAACCCCATTATTAAACAAAAAAATTCATTGTGATATCCAAATTCGCTAGCAAATCTATCCCCAATGAGCGCCCTATCCCTCATGAATATGGCCACCTAGGCATCCCACCCAGGCATCCACCTCGCCCTCGAACTCGTATATGGCCTAATATTATTTATACTTTTTCAACACACATCAGGGTCCACCCTATTGGACTACTAGTAGCATCACAAGTCAGCACCAGTAACTCTAACACGATTAGGAATAGAAATTTCTTAGCGCTCATCACATACGCACTCCATTGCGTATAGTAGTGTGGGAATAAGTGTTGTGGCGTGAGCAACAATCTCTATGCACATGGTAGAACTTCTAGTCTCTTAGACCATGACTTAGTGCCCCAAGTGCGGGAGCTATAGAAGAACGTACTGCAATGTCATGCATGATTCCTATTTTTATGAGCATGCATGTCGAACAATGTAACATGGATAAAATGTAAACTCTAAAGCATGATGGTATAACTCCAACACAATTTCATGAGTTGTAGTGGCATATGTCAAAACCGCGGAACTTATATTGGAATGAATATATATATTTCATAACTACAAAAAAATTTATAATGAAAGGAATATAATTTACCCTTGTCATTTCAGAGGTGACGCATGTCAACTTGTACTTTCCACAACTATGTGTGACAACAATGTATGATGTATCCTAAACACTAAACACCAAACCCTAAACACTAAACCGTAAACACTACATCCTATACACTAAACACTAACCCCAAACCATAAACCCTAAATGCTAAACCATAAACCCTAAAAGTGGGATGGGACCCCTTGTCATAGGGACAAGGAGGATATGTGTGTTCCACACATAGTTGTGGGATTGATTTTCTCTGAGACATGTGCTCTTGCTAGACATGATACTAGACCTAGGACACCCTACCCATCAATGTGTTTTATTGCCAAAATAAACATTATGCTTCTTCGATTGGAAATATAAGTTTATTGGGACGTTGACATGGTTTGCAAGGTGATACTTTGACCAATACTATCTATAAAAATATCTTTTTATCTAGAAAGAGTTGTACCATAAAAAGAATGTTTCGTAATGACTCTAGTTGTGTCAACATCTACATGATTATGTAGTGGTGATTTAGAAATGACAACTCGATCGCCAGGTTAACATGTTTGTTAAGATATATTATATGTCCTCTAATATGTCTCGGGGACATTGCTACACTTTCTTGTTGTTGTTGGAGTACATGCCCTAAGGGTGATAGAAGATATAATAGGTGTTGACCTCCATCGCTGCCATCGTCTTCCCATGCGGATCGACGTTCCAGGTCCACTCCTGACGCTCAGGGTGGCGGGCGCGGTACAGCCCGACGTCGTCATAGAACCGCCAGGCGGCCACCGGAGCTGAGGCGTAGCTCAGGGTTGGTCTTCATCGGGCAGATCCTTGTGGCGTGGGCGGCAGAGAATCATGGGAGCGGTGGTGGCGAGTCGTGGGGCGAGCGGGACTGGGTGGGGGAGGAGGAGGATCTTGTGCAGTGGGAGAGACAAAAAGACACTTCTCTAATGGACCGCACCTGAAATAGGCCCAATTAGCACGCCTTAGGGAGTACTTTTTTTGGGTGGGTTATTTCCAAATAGGTTGTGTTAGTTACCTGAAATTTGGCAATTGTAACACCTAACTTGGCAATATAGCACTTTCCATTTGTTTGTGGTAATTGTTGTTCTACCATGACCAAACTAGAATAAAAATATTTGTCTCGCAAAGTGCATCCAAAACGTGTAATTAGTTATTTTGTTTACCTACATTTGATACTCCATACATAAGGCAAAAAGATTTGATGTGACATAGTTTGGAGTTCCAAAGTTTGGTACTAAACACACCCATAGTCCTCCTATTTGGATCCTCTTGAGATATTTGAGGCTAAAAGGGAGAGGATAAAAAATAACCCAAGGATCCAAATGAAGCCAATATAATATACACCGTAATATACATGCCTCCTCTGCCCAAGTGCATGATTGATGAAGACGATATCACGACAAAGATATCTAATGAATTTATAAACACAAAAAACTAGTCGTAATTCAATTTACTGATGCCGTAAAATAAATTCGACATAGTCATCAACAGGGAGAAAACTAGTCTGCTTTAAATTTCAATAAGCAAAGAGTGCATATTACTACTCTGAAGTTTGGAGGGGAAAAAAATACTCCCTCGTGTCGCCTCCTATCGGGCGACCCGAGGGCTCCTCACCCACCGTTGTCGGGGGGCTGTCCTCGCCCATTTCGGGGCTGCCGCCGTCATGCCTCCTCGGCCTCCTCGTTGGCGGCGGCCAGCGGTGGATCTCAACAAGGCCAATTAACCCTTGTGTCTCCCTCTCCGTTGTAGTCCCTCCTCACCTCGTTACTCCTCCGCCTCATCCCCAACCCCTCTCCAACCGGCCGCGGTGGCTCAGCGGCCAGATCCGCCCCGCCCCCACGACGGGCGCTTGCCGGGGCGATGGGCGGCGCGTTAGGGTTTGTCGGCGCATCCTGGTGCCCCATCGTTGGATCTATCGGGGCATCGCGCGATGCCGCCCTCCCTCCCACCCCGCGTCGGCCTCCCCGGCGCATGCCCGCCCGCTAGCTTGAAGTGGCATGGGATCGCTCTGTTGTGCCGCCGCCGGCAAGTTTTGCTCGGTCGGAGCGGCTACGGTGTGGGGCTCGCTCCCGTTGTCTGGCTGGTGGTGTGGTGGATGTTGTACCCTTTGTGTTTTGCGTCGCAACCGTTTCCTCGTCTTCGTTGCTTTGGGCGCCGTAGGGTGGCATGTGGTCGTGGTAGGAATCGGGGTGAAAAACCCTTCCTAGTTGTCTTAGGCCGGCGCGGCGGTGTCGTCATCTACCTCCTTGGAGGTGTCGTAGGCTGAAGCTTCTTCGTCTAGAGCAAGCTGGGGACAAAAGTCCTACTCGTGTGCTCTTCCAACATTGTTCGTGTCTGGGGTTGTCAATTCCCTTCTTGAAGGCATTGTTGGAGCTCGCCGTCGGTCGCTGGGAAAGGTGGAAGCTTTGCCGCAAATGTTACTTAAGCCCCCTCTCATGTAGATGTTGCTGCTAAGAGTGTGATGGCCCCATCCGCGCATGGTTGCCGCGTCGATTGTCGTTGTTGCATAGGCCCCCTCACATGCGGAAGCTTTGATGCTGAGAGGACGTTGGCCCCATCCGCGTTTGCTTTGCTGCGTCGATGGTTGTTTCACTTAGCCCCCTCCCACTCGGATGCTTTGCTGCTAAGAGTTTGTTGGTCCCTTCCGCACATGCTTAATCACGGCTCTTCCATGGAGCCAACTCCGATATAGCTGCATTGAAAGCCTCCATCGAGCATCAGGCGGAGCTTGAGGTGCTGGCAGATGCCAAGCACCTTGGGTGTTCGCTTTAGCGAGTAGTACGCTAACGCGGTGTTTCTTCGGAGCACGAGTGTTTCATGCCTATTCTGTAACCGTGTATAATTGCATTATTATACTCTAAATTTCCCTCTTAATACAAAAACACGCGATCCTTTTTGCGTGATTGAGAAATTTTTTTTCAAGAAACTCTCCGCCCATAATGCAAAAAAAAAAAAAAAAAAAAAAAAAAAAAAAAAGTGTCCTAAAATCAGCGAAGGCCAGCTTCGACATGACGACAGCCTGTTCATTTCCACGCTTGAAGCCAGCCGTCTGAGCTACCAGCTTGAGATACACAAATACCATAACTACAATAAAAATGAGTAGTATCTCCGCGCTGGCAAAAAGCCAGCCAAACACTTACATTGATGTATATATACATGGTAAGCAACCCAATCCCGAGCTCATGCACGGCAACTCGCCGAAACGAGGAGTCCGTTAGGGTTCGGCCGTTGTCTGGCGCAACGGTTTCGATCGCCAGTTTCTTGTTTCCGTGACCAAGCGACGTGGGATTCGCCACCCCCGCGAGTGCCTGTGCGTGCCTGCGTCACTCTCGTGCAGCTCCCCGCAACCATTTCTTGCAGCCTTAGCTTGCATGTGAATCTCATCGAGAGGTTTAAAACGATCGGCCATCAGCTAGCTATTAGCTCGCTGATCGATCGATGCCATGGATCCCAACGCTGTGCACATCCAGATGCCTACAGCAAGCCAAGAAGCTGAAGAAGAGTCCTCGTCTACGAAGAAGCCGCCACAGCAGCAGACCGACGCCGCCGGCAAGCTGAATCATCGCCGCCGCCGCTTGTGTGGCGGCCGGCGCCGGCCCTTTTCATGCGCTTCGTCGGACCTCCTGAAGCTGCTGCCGACGGGCACCGTGCTGGCATTCCAGGCGCTGGCGCCATCCTTCAGCAACCACGGCGTGTGCCACGAGGCGAACCGGTACCTGGTGCTGTCGCTCCTCGGCGCTTGCACCGCCTCGTGCGTGCTGCTCTCCTTCACCGACAGCCTCATCGGCCGCGACGGCAGGCTCTACCACGGCGCCGCCACCTTCCGGGGCTTCTACCCGTTCAACTACGCGGGGACCCGGGAGGAGCGGGAGGCCACCTTCAGCAAGGACGACCTCTCCCGGTTCCGGATCACGGCGCTCGACTTCGTGCACGCCTTCTTCTCGGCGCTCGTGTTCCTCGCCGTGGCGCTCGCCGACGCCAGCATCCAGGGCTGCCTCTTCCCGGACGCCGGCCCGGATGTGAGGGAGCTGCTGGTGAACCTGCCGCTGGGGGCAGGCTTCCTATCGAGCATGGTGTTCATCATCTTCCCCACCACCAGGAAGAGCATCGGGTACACGGACATGACGCCTCATCACGCGCACTGAAAATGATGATACGTACGTTGGGTACGTAGTAGAAATGACGTACGTCAATGGATTTTAATCCAAGGATCCCAGTGACCTTAGCCTTCCAATTGATATGTATGAATTCTTTCAAGTAGAAAAATAAATCATTTGGAAGTGTTAACGACCAAAATCAACGATAATCAAAGGGTGGAAGATGGGATCACTGAAACACGTGCAAACAAGAAAATAAAAGGCAAACGGGATCTAATTTGGATTAATAAATTGGACAAAGTTTGCAAAATCCTGGATAAACCGGCCTGACCAAGCCGATTTTGTTTGTGATCGCACTGTTTTGCTATAAAACCCGGGCCGGGCCGGTTAAATTTGTGTTTTTACTTTTGCAAACTCATCTGATCTATCGGGAAACATGTAAATTGTGTTTTTTTTTACCAAAAATAAAGATGTAAATTGTGTGTGCAAGTCACAAACTAATTGATAGATCCACCTATACAATTGAAAAACTCTTTCCCCATCTACAACTGCTTCTCATGTTTCGTTGCTCCTGCATGGCTAGTGGTCCAACATCAACGAAGCTCTAGAGCAGTCAGGGCCCCGACGGGGACCCTTTAGGACGTGTGTTATGGGGTTTATAAAGCCTCGTTGACATGTCTTGCATATTGCACTCCCAACAAGATTCCCGCGAAGACATGTCTTATATTGTACATAGAGCTAGGTGAAGTGTTCATGTTCCAACACATTATTAGGCAAGGATCAACCTAAAGTGGGCTAGGATTGTTTTTTTTTTCCGACTCCACAAAGGATTGATAGTTTAATTATGTTGTACCTTGCGAAATGTTTGGCCAAACATTTTTCCAAAACAGCTCAGCTCTACTAGAGAAGCTGCTCTATATGAGAAGCTAAGTTAAAACCCTTTGAAGAGGAGCCACAACCCGAAATACTTTGAAAACATTTAACAATGCCAACATGCTGCGATTTAACAGTCTTAAATGCAAAGGAGCAAGACGCCCAAATGGATTATTTGAAAATAGTTTAGGGTATTCCAAATGCAAAATTATTTATTATTTATTGTTATTTTTTTAAAAAAATATGTAAGACTCTACCCTAGCTCTTGGCTGCAAATGGCGTGTTCTCTTCCTTGCTTGCCGCCAGCCATGGCGGGCTTCTCTTCCTTGCTTGTCGCAAGTGCCTAAGATGGCCATTGGAGAGGTCTTCCTAGCCGCCCGGCGGAGCTCCTACGGCCGGAAATCAACGGATCCGGGGCGAGGGAGAGGCGGGCCGGCCGGGTAGATGGACGAGCGTCATCATGAGGTTGCGGAGGAGGCGGAAGCGGTGACTTTCTTTCTATCAATGGGGGCGGATGGAAACAACGAATCGGTGTTTTCCACTTAACAATGGTATTACGGGTAAATTTCCAACCCCAAAAAGAAGTTGTGGCTTTTGGGTCCTTTGGTTAGCTTTTAGCTTTTGCAAAAGCAAAAACAGGTTCAAAAGCCCAACCAAAAGGACGATTATGATTGCTTGTTAGATAATTGGTAAAATATATATTTATTCAATTTCTTTACTTTATAAAATAAGAGAAATAATAATGAGTGTCATCGACCTAGCTTTTGTGTGCTAATGGTCAAAGCAAAGAGTCCCCGCTCTTGGAGCTCGATAATCCGTGCACTTGGAGTTCAACAATCTTTCTTCTTATCGGACAATGAACGACTCGTCGGTTAGGGCTGGAACGGCCTAGAACACGGCCCGCTCCGCCTAGAATCATTAGGCACGGAATGAAATCGGTCCCAACCCAAAATGGATGTTCGGACCGCCCAAGCTAGAATGTAATCAAGCCATTCCGTGGCCTTTCCACACTCTTTTCGTTTGGATTGGATCCACGCCTAGGGGCACCCGGAAGTTTAGTGATCCACCAGGATCCACTCAATCCGGCCCCGGAAAGAAAATGAGCCTTGTTTTTAAATTGGGAAGGAAGATGCCAATCCTCCTCATTGGAATATGAAACCTTTCACCCAAGGCTTTATGAGCAATACTTGAAGAATGGACGCAAAAGTATAAGCTGAATACTAGATCTCATATCCTAGCCAATCAAGCTTTATAATTCTGCTGTTAGTACTCCCTCCCGTCCCAAAATAAATGCAATTCTTTGACTCGTAAAAATTGTGTTTGACCTCTAAATCTTATTCAACTTTTTATTATAAATACTATCACTTTTGTTAAAACTTATTACATCACTAAAGATATTATAATAATAATGTTTTGTTTGTTTGATAATTTACATAAAAATTTTGAATAAGACGAGCGGTCAAACATAGTTTTTAAAAGTCAAAGAATTACGTTTATTTTAGGACGGGTACCTTCCAAGGGCTCCTGCCTACATGTACAAGATCCGAAGACGTAGTGTACTTTACGTTCGTGGCAGATTGGCGTGCACACAACAGTAGCAACGACGTGGCAGGGTGCAGCAGCAGGGGGCTGATCTTCTGCGTGAGCCACTCCACCAATCCCGGCCGGCCGCTAGGCAGATAGAGACACGTGCAGAGACATGGCAGCCGGACGGCTGTCCGCCAAGCCACCACGCGGCCCCGCCAAGAGACGAGACGTCCATGCAGCACGCAAAGCTTCTTTGCTTGATACGACGGGAGTGTTTCGGCCTCCGTCCACGATTTGTCGATTTGGGATGAGCCGGCCGGCTGGCTGGACCAGGGCCAACACCGACCGCATCAAGTAGTTGCGCGACCTCGACCCGACCCGACCCGACCCGACCCGACCCGGGCTGGCGGCGGGGAATCACATCCGTCGGCTACTCGAGGCTTACGTGTGGGGCCCTTTCCTCTGACAACGCGTCTTGCATGGACATCCCGACGACCATTTCAAAAGGGGTCGATCGATCGTTCTGAGAGGATAAGGTAACAAAACGACCTGCTTTCGCGTCTCGTTTCTCTAATCGCGTTCACACCTCGCTTTTACAGCTCGCCACAAAAGCGCCTTTCTTTTGCTGTTCAGATAGTACTCCTGCATTATGCAAACAAACACACAAAAAAAAATGGTACTGAAATTAATTCCATTCCTGATTTTTGTTTTAAAAAAACGGCACGAGATAAATAATACGGTGTTGACACATTGCTCCTTAAATAACTCCCGTTTCTTCAAGAGCTCGATCGATGACTGACTGCTCCCTCTCTCCTATGGAGTTTGTCGTTTTGACTTTTTGAACTTCATGTTTGACTATCCGTCTTATTCAAAATATTTATACAAATTATAAAATAAATTAATCAATATTCAAGTATCTTTATAGATAAAATAAGTCATAACAAAATAAATTATATTTGTGCAAAAAAATTGAATAAGGCGAGTCATTGAAAAAAGATGGCACGGAATCCAAAGTGACAAACTTCGATGGGACGGAGGGAGTACATTTCTTCGCTGCTGATTTTGCAGATAGTAAAGTGTCTTTCACTCCGTCCTTTTTTGTTTGTCTCAGAGAAACGTGTTTGTGAGGGGATGGCGGTTCTGTAGAAATAACATTTGGAACGAGAGGGAGTACATTTTGGGCTATTATCAATTGATGATGATGATGACAGACTGTGACAGTGACAGTGACCATAGTCCATCCGTACAAACAGGAGATGTACAAACATGGTCATGGAGCATTGTGTGCGTGCAACAAGGACCAGGAGGAGTCTGCTCGCTGATCGAAGCAGCCAGCGGTGGGCGGTGGACCGTGGTCGACGACGGGTGCGTTCCTGGCTCATTTGTCTATAAAATCTCGCGTTCACACGCCTGAGCTCTTCTCAAGAGCACTTTTCTCTTTTTTTTTTCTGGTTTAGACAGGAGTGGAGTGCTAGATAGATTTAGATAAAAAGTGGTTGAATTTTGTTACTGCTTTTTGTTTCGGGGAAAAAACGCCCCTGGATAACTACGTGTGTTCACACCTTGCTCCTTTGATTCCCCTCAACGGGGGCATCTTTTCTCTTCAACACAACAGGTAAGTAGGAGTACTCCTATTCCGCTGCTGATTTTATTCGTTTTTGTTTGTCAGTGTTCCCTCCTAACAAAAAAAAACAACTCTTCTTTTTCATCGGAAGTTTAACAATTTAAGATTTCATCAATCAAAGTTATAAAACTACTAACACTTATGATGTAAAATAAAATCCTTAAACTATTATATAAGATAGTTTGACAGTAAAAATTACTACTTGTAAACAATACTAGTACTGCTCTAATATAACCTTTCGACCTAACTGATCCACAGTGTTCCTTGTTCCATACGGGAGGGAGATTCATGGAGACCTGTGCCTAGCTTGGGCAGCAAGGACCAGGAGTCTGGCCCAAGTGTGTGTGCTCGCCGATCGAAGCAGCAGCGGCGGACCGTGGACCGTGGTCCACGAAGCGGCTCGCTCTGCAGTGACGTACGGGAAATACTTCCCCGTCTCAAAATAATTTTATCATGTTGACTTTTAAGATGGCGTGTTTGACCATTTCGTCTTATTTAAATTTTTTATATAAACATCATCCAATTTGATGTGACTTATTTTATTATTAGAGATATTTTAATAATAATTTATTTATTTTCTAAATTGTATAAATAATTTGAATAAGGCACGTGGTGGTCAAAACATAACGCCTTAAAAAGTCAACACGATGAATTATTTTGAGACGGAGGGAAATAGGCGCATGCGGCTGCGAGCTTTTCCGGACAGGAGAGATGACGATGAGCGTGGACCCGACAGGGATCCCTGGGGGCCCGCCCACACCGCAACGGCCGCACCCCCACCGGCATGAGGCCGCCGGATGGGATAGCCGGCCGGCAGCGGCAGCCACCGCCTCCACGGCAGCGACGCGGTTTCCGTAGGCCCCACTCCACCGTCCCTCTCCTTCGCTTTCCTCTTCGCACCAATTAAACTCACGCCGCACCCTGCCAGCTGCACTACGTTGTTTCTATCAACAAAAACTCCTTCCATTCGTAAAAAACATGCAATTATTGGATCCGTGTCGGTCAAATTAGTTCACAAATTTACTATGAAAATATATTCTATTAATAATCTAACGCTACTTTGGTCAAAATTAGAAATGTTGGACTCCTCGAAAAACGAGAATTACATGTTTTTGTCAACGGGGGGAGTACTCCATATGGAGTAGAGGCCTTAGTTGCTTCTGTTTTTGTTGGCCGCATTCTTGTGACAAATTGTTAGTCCATTCATAGGACAACATGTTTATTTTTCTTTGAACTGTAAATCTTATGGATACTCTTACCATGTTTAAAGATCATGTGCACCTACTCCACCTGTCCTAACAAAATATTAAATATTTAAGCAATCAAATTTGTCTCGAATTATAAGAAATGAAGTAACCGTTAAACTCAATTTTAAAAAAAGGATTAATTTCACATACTGATACACGTATAATACTGAAAGCATAAGCATGCTAATCATAATGTTTTCCCACAATTAAGAGATAGTTACATATAAACATGTTTTTTACGCTACAAAAATATCCTAGAATTTCTACGACACTTTGTATTCCATAAACAAGGAGGCAAGATATAATAGTGCCATCTTAGCTCACCTGCCTCTCTATACTTGTTTCCAAAGACGCGAGTAAAAATGATGGTGTACACAGCCCGTGTGCTCCCACCATTTCGGCCTCCCATCACCTCCTCCCTCTATAAATTCCCCCGCCGTCGGCCCCCGCAAGCCTCGCATTCCCCAATCCGCCAATTCCAATTCCAAGCAGCGATCTATCAGAGCACATCTCCTCGCTTCGTGTCTCCCATGGCAAACCGCTGCGTCAGCCTCGACCCCACCTGGGCCCGCCTCCCCACCCCGGCGCCGACCCACACGGCCCACGCCGCCGCCGCCAGCCACTACTACTTCTCCTCCTCGTCCCGCGCCCGCGCCGCCGCCTTCGAGAACGAGGCGCTCACGTCCGCGCTCCGCGCCTCCATGGCGCCGGCCCACGCCTACCCCGCCTCCGCCGCGGCATCGTCCTTCTCCTGCCCGACCACCCCGTCCTCCTCGACGACCTCCTCCGCATCCGAGCTCCTGTCCGCCTACAGTGGCGGCGGCCACGGGCGACGCTCCTGCGCCGGCGTCGTCGTCCAGGGCCAGGCCCGCCCGCGCCCGGGGACCTAGAGCGGGCCGCGTCACCAAGCGCAAGCCGCGGCAGTCTGGGCGCCCGCAGACCACCTACATCACCGTCGACCCGGCCAACTTCTGCCGCAAGGTGCAGGAGATCACCGGCTTCGCTGGCGCCTCCTCCCCAACCTCCTCCTTCCACGGCGCCGCCAACTCGGAGCCGGAGGCCGTGCACAACTGGACGACGACACAACCGGCGCCCGCGTGCGTGCTCCCGACGCTGGACACGTCCGCTTTCCTGCTCGACCGCGCCGCCGCCGCGGTGCCAGCAGTGCCGGAGGAGAAGAGCCCGGCGGGTGGCGGGCACACGTCGTCGGCCGCGACGGACACCGTAGCAGCTACGGCAGCGGACGACGGCTCGTCGGCGCTGCTAGACCTGGAGGCACTGGAGGCTGAGTGGGGCTTCCCGGTGACCCTGGAGAGCTGGGGGATGATCTGATGAGTGGGCCCGCCCCTTCGTTATTAGAGATGGAATTAACGGTGGTTACTTAGCACTGTAGCGATGGCTTTTGCTCCATCTCTCTGTGTTTTTAGCTTGTTGGAAGTTTTTTGTCCGTCCGATGCGATGATCGGATGGCGGTGGTCGATCGGTTGAGCCGATGGCAATGTCCAAGCAAACATGGTGGGTTTTAGTTGTAGTCCGGCCATGTCCATCTCTGCTGTGCTGGATGAGGATGCATGATTGCCGTGGTTCCTTCTATACAGCTATGGTCCTACAGCGAGAAGACAATTGTTCATTATTCTGTAATGAAATCTAAGGGCTTCAATTTCCTGGAACAAAAGGAATCTTATGATCGGCAAAAGGGAAAAAGAAGCCCTACCCTAGTGTGAACGAATGAATGTACGTTGTTCCTTTTTACCTTTGAGCCTTTCAGTTTTTTCAGGAATCAGCAGGAGAGTTGCACGTAGCAGCAGCCCCATTGTTTAATTTGGTTGGTTTCATAACGCCCGGCCATAAAACTATCTTGTTTGTTTAATTATGGAGTAACAAATTAGCATCAGGTCAAAATCAGTCAAACCATAAACGATGCAGCGAAGATTCCTACGTATTGGCGTATTGCCAATGCCAGCCATGAGAGCATGCATGTATATGCATGCACTAGTTCTTCGTAGCTGCACAAGTAGTCAAGTAGTGGCAAGAGGCTTTGACCGTCGTCTCTCATTGTCAACACAAGTACTAGTACTAGTACAATCTTTCATCCTGTTCCACAATACTTACAATTAACTAACTTATATGAATCTTTAACTTATATGACGTGTGTTTTATTTGCTTTCGTCTTATTCAAATTTTTTATGTAAATTATAAAACAAACAAAACGTCATTACAATATCTTTAGTGATGTAATAAGTCATAACGAAAGTGGTAATATTTGTTAAAAAAAAGTTGAATAAGGCGAGATCAAACACGCTTTATATGAATCGAAAAGTTAATCGCAGTATTGTGGAACGGAGGGAGTATCCCTGTGTGTGAACGCAACAGTGGGGACCGCACCGCACCAGGCGGGCCACACCAGACCGCTAGGGGTGTCAAGTGTGAACGCAGCGTCAGCAGCTCGCAACGCGAACCGTTGCTTGCTGGCGCTTTTGCTGCGACGCGGACGCGTAAATCACCAAACTGATGGACGACGCTGTGTGCATTGCGCGTCGTAGCACACAGGCATCAATTCATTAACCGCCGGATAGGAACTCTTGGATCGAGTTCACGAGAACTTTAGGAAAAAAAGTCGCAAAAAAAAGGAAAAAGAATGTGTTGAACATTTTCAGCTGCAGACATCATTTTTTTTTTTTTACCATAGGTGAAAACGGGGACGAAAATGGGAATCAGTTTTTGTACCATAGGTGAAAACGTAAATATTTCTGGACGGGAATGTGAATCTTCTTGAAACGAAAACATATAAGGTATTGATTCCCATTTTCGTCCATAAATGGAGCAGTAAGATTAAAAAAATAACTTGCATAGTTTGATCATAAATTACGAGACAAATCTTTTAAACCTAGTTAGTTTATGATTTCACAATATTTACTAAATACAAACGGAAGAGTTGTTTATTAAGTTACAAAAATTTTGCAATCTAAACAAGGCCCTATTGCTACTTCCCGCTTTGCTTTGAACAATAGGAACACTGCGACCATGAAGCTGTCTCCGAAATGTACGTGGATTACAACCATTTATTCAACAAACAGTCACTTCTTTTTTCGTCAGCAAAAGAATCAGGGATCAAGCACAAGCTCGTGATACAAGAAGAAAAATGTTCACAACTGTACGTATTACAAAATAACAGTAGTATCTGGACAACAATACGCACATCGGTTTGGACGTCAGTATATATATACACCATGAAAGGACAAAGCTCTACGTATCTCCTTTCTGTGTCTTTCTGACCTTCTCCATGGCATCCTCAAATGATTTCTGCACAGTAAGAAATGCACCCATTTATTTCACTGCATCGGGCATAGTATATGCAATAACAGAGGGTAAGATCATACACAATCCAGCAACAATTACACGTACAGATCTTGCCTTTCTGATCACTCAATTATTTATAGGTTTACCAATCTAACTGCTTATTCTACATGTCAGAACCGGAATATCAGTACACTGTTGATAGAGGGTTTTATTGTCAGTATATCTACAAGGCTTTTTATTCCATTTTTCAGGATTTACGGTAGGATATAGTTATACCATATTCAATATTCGCATTTCATGATAGGTAAATTCTAGCTCTTACAATCATAAGCACACCTGAATTTGCAATATCTTCAAGTTAAACCCCTTACATAGGTAAACCATGCTGATGCAATCTCAAGTAGCTATTCTGTACAGATTCCCTAGCCTAGTTTCTTTGCCTCTCTTAGGCTTCTAGATTCTACTGTTCGTTGTACAGCTTCTTTTATTTTTTTTAAATATAAAAGCTTACAGTTGGGGCTTCCCCTGCTGTACCATTTTTCAAAATAAAAAAAAGTAGCTAGTTAGGACTTTGTGCAGACTACATAGTACCTAAAGTCCACCACTCAGCATATGAAAAAAGAAAAGAAAAGAGGGCTATCAATTATAATAGTATACTACAATGAGAAATTGACGTCAAATCTAAAAAGGGGCAGAGTACAGTTACAAACTTTTGAATCATTTTTCTGTGTACCATGCAATAGATCAAGGTCTGTGCCTCTGTGGGGATCGCTACTAGCAAAGTGTGAACATGTGAATCACATAAAAATGAATAATCCACATGTTCATGGGTCTACTCATCTAGTTTCACATTTTGATTTTATTAAAAGCCAAGATTTTCCTTAAACGAATAGTGAGCAACATTGAAGAGCTAAGCCTATTCCATTTTAAACAGAGTATCAATAACAATGGGAGGTGATGGGAACACAAACCAGGCATTGTAATGTTTTTACTTATATAACAAACCAACCTGTCAGGAAAAAAGGAGAAAATATCCTTGCACATTATAATTTTTAAATATGACAAAAAAGAGGCTGTTTTTGGTTTGCTTAGATTCAGCTTCACTCTTCTGTTGCAATATGACAGCATCAACAGCAGAAGGCTGCATCTATCAAACAAGTCATTTCACCAGTCCGTTTCTTTTCTACAACATGCCAAAGCAAAATGGGTGAACTTTATAATTTTTCTTCAAATCACAACTCCCTCCACATTATTTTTTCATGCAGGAGCAAGACCTTTTTACCATTAACAAACCAATCAAGAGCTGATTGCTTCATATCACCCATTAGCACATGGCATAACCTCACAAAGATCACAAATTACAAATTAGCTACCCAATTTATAAGTTCATGTAACAGCTTATACCAATTGGCGGTCAATAAAATTCATACTGACAAATAGGCCTGGCTGATTATACCAAGGGAATAAATCTAATTATTTGAACCTTGTGAAAATTAATGAAGGAACACAATGGAACACACTTACCCCGGAGTTATTCATCTTCCAAATTTCTAAAATACTCCCATCAAGAAAAGCAGCCCCAGACAGCAGTACACTGCAATACATAGTTATCAATAAGCTGCTAGTTTTCAATAGCAGTATCATATTTAAAATACTAAAATCACCATAACTATAGTAATTTGTAGAAAGCAAAAGCACTACACTGAACAACACTAGTTTGCAACACCAACATGTGTTTGCTGAAACTTGTAACAGCCATAGTAACACTCTTTCTCCAGTTTTCTTATGAAACTGGCCAAACTCTGCATTTCATTTGACTGAACACCAATGAAAACAATACCCATGGTATTGTATAAGCCCATTTGCATATTTGGCTCCATTCTGATCTCCCTAAATCAGGAACTAGCCAACCATCATGTGTGCTTAGTAAACAGCCCGAGCTGGCAATCATCAAAAAGGACAACTCAACTAAGCAAAACTACAGACGAACCCCTCTTGCAAATGTTGCAGGCAACTAACCATTGGACATTCCCGGAAATAACAGACGAAAATTTTCGATTTCGACGCATGTTTGGCTTACCTGGCGAATCCCAGATTGATAAGGAAGCCTCGCCGAGTGACTGCCTTCAGCAAGAATTCCCAATCAATTGACCCCACCGAGGCGCCGGCACCTGCCCCGGAGGCGTCCGTCGCCAGGAACCGCCGCCGTGGCCGTGGCCATACCCGTACCCGTAGGGAAGCCGACGACGAGGAGGCCCAACCAGAGGAGGAGGTGCGCGTAGGAGGAAGACGATGAACCGCGAAGGCGGAGGTCGTACTCGGCGCGGCGTCTGTCGTCGGAGAGGACGTGGTACGCGTCGGACGCCTGGCGAAACCGGCGCGCGGCGTCGGCACGGGCGGCCGCGTCGGTGGAGCCGGCGTGGCGGTCAGGGTGGTCCCGGAGCGCTGCGGCGGAAGGCAGCCTTGACCTCGGCCTTGGTGGCGTCTCGCCGGATACCCAGCGTCTGGTAGTGGTCGCCCATCGCCCGCCTGCGCCAAGGCGGATCGGTCGCTGGATCGCAGGAGGAAAGGCGAAGGAACAGGGAGGGGAGCCGGGGGTCTCAGGAGACGAAAGGGATCGGCGGCGACGGCGGCATCGTGGCCGCTCTGCCTGCCGCGCGTTCTTCCCCGGCCCGTCTCGTCTCCTTGTAGTATAATGGGCCGAATTTGCACTAAGCCCACTGAACCTAAGCTTTCATCTTTCGCTAACAGTCAAACACCATTTGGATAATTGGATTTTTTTTTTTTTTTTTTTTACAACCGATACAAACAGATTTTTTTTTTTTTCCTCAACACAAAACGGATGGAAAGGAAAAAAACTAATAAAACGAAATTTCAACAAACAATTTATTGCGTTCAAAAGTAGGAAGGTAACATTTCAGAATGCCGAAAAAGAGGCCACTATTATCACAACGGTACAACCTTCACGCTGTTTGCACAATATATTCACTTTTTTTTTTTTTTTGCTAAGGCAATATATTCACTTGCTCAGATGATATGTATGCCCAGCAAAACCAGAGCAGCAGATTGAGTCCATAATCAGATTGTATACAGCATCCATTTTGCGGGATGGTTAGGGGGGACAACAGACATGAAACTTCAATATCTAGGCATCTAGTCTAGGAGAAAAGAGTTTCCGGTGCACATGCTCATGGAGAGAGTGCTCATCACCATCGTGATGATGGAACACATATGTTAAGACTCCAACAAGGCACAGCACCGTGCCAACGAGGATCTTGTCATAGCGCTCAACCCAGTGGAACTTGATTTGGCTGGCACCATAGAATGAAAGAGCCACCAAGGATGTCATCACTGTGATGGTGCTGCAGGAAGAAACGAAATGGATGAATAGAACAGAAGAATCGATGTAAGAAGTATCTTTTTTGTACTTCATGTAGCTACCACATTAAAAACAAAGCACCTAGAAAAAAAATGAAAGGATATGAATGACAGCTAACAATATATTTACCCTTACAAACCATGGTTGAACAAAAGTGTGAATTAATCCACATATTAAAAAAAAAATGAAAGCTGCACTAATAAGGCTGCCACTCACTTTAACATGAGTAGATGACGATAAATAGTGTCCCCATCAGACTAGATTGGTTCCCTCAGTCAATTGACTCCTATTGTACATATGTGCTAATTATGACTAACAAAACAAGAGAAATATCTCAAAAGCAAGATCTTAACAACTGAAAGAAACAAGACTATGAGTTCATACTTAGCAAATGCATCGGTATATTATTCTACTTGAGTTTGCTCTTTTTTGTCTCAGTGTGCTCCAAGTATTAGCTAAGGTAACAGAGTGCTCAGAGGTCCTAAGAAAGGAAATCCAGCGGCTAAGAAATTTCTAAGACGCGAGGAGGATATAGGTAATCCGTAATCCTGATGACCATGCGTCAGCAATGCTACTTTTTTGCTTCATTAATTTAGAATAGGGATAAAAACATTTTGCCATAATTTAAAACTTTTTCAACTTTATTGAGTTAACAAAAATCCAATAAAAGAATGGACATCATACTACAATTTTAATTGGTAATGCCAACAGGTAAAATATTAAAAAAGAAATCAGTGGAGTGAAAGGGGTGAAGACCTGAAGAGGAGCACAATGATGGCAAGAATCATCATTGAGGAAGAGTTGCCAACAGCAAGAAAAACTGGAAGAGTTGTTGCACAGGGTGATAATGCAGGTACAAGCACAAGACCGGCGACTGCCATCTTTTCCATTGGATGATTATGAGCATGACTATGACCACCTTTTCCTAAGGCAAACAACAGGATATAACTTGCTCCAAGAAAAATCAGCAACAGCGAGGCAAGTTTATGCACTGTTTCTTCGCCAGCAATAGTATTTGCCATAGTAACTGCAGTTATCCCGAGAAGAGCGGTAGAAACAACATGAAGAACACCTCCAAATGCAGCTGCAGAAGTTAGCAATCTTTTCTTAGTACAAACATATACAGAGAAGGGTATCATTTGCAAAATAATGTCCTAATTTCAAAATCACAAAAAGAACGCATATAAATTGCAGTATGAAGGATGAAAAACAGGGTGCACCAAAACAGTGGAACAAAGATGAGATAAAACAGAGATGCAGTGCAAGAATCAACATTTTGTGTTGAACTGATCATTATTTGTTAAGATATCACGATAAATATGATGCGATTAGTACACTACCAGCTTAGATCACAACTATAACTTTTCTCTTAGAAGCTGCTACTGCCTAATACAAAACCAATTTAGGCATGTGCTGGCAGCTGGTCTAACTAAATGAAGCCTTTTCAACTTGTTTGCCCAAACTTGGCTCGTGGATAGAACACGTGACATGACATTACTTGCATTACTAAGAAAAACACTGCAAAAACAGCCATCTGTTACAATCACCGCAAACCGATGTACATATGAAATCAGCATAAGTGGGATTAAGACATGGACACACTTTTCCCTAGCAAATCGTGTTCCCTGAACCGTAGAACAGTATTCCACCAAGAAAGGAAGGTAACAGAAGCACATATGAAATCTCCCTAGAAATCCATCCACGCAGAAAATCAGAGCATGGGCACCTAAAAATGCTGCCATTGCCCATCAGCCCATGCAATGTCATTCGGATGTACAGGTCAGCACACAGCATATGCCATACGCACCAGGCAGCAGCCAGGCACCACCAGACTACCATGGCACAAAAACCTGCCACCGTTTGTAAATGCCACGATGCACAGCCGGATCCAACAAGGGGAACCAACCACCGAGAGCAGCCCAACCTGAGTAAAACCCTAACGTCCCTCTCTTGCACGATCAATTGGGCGCGGCGCGAGCCTTCCTTCACCCACCCTCGTCATCAAACTACGCACCAGATCTGGAGGCGGTGAAGAGTAACGAGCCGCCGCAACCGCAGCAAGCGGGGGGAAACGAGGCACGACGGGGAAGGAAGGGAGGGAGGTGGGGTACTGACTGACGAGGAGGGTGCGGGAGAGCGGCCAACGCTGCGCGCGCGCGACGATGGAGAAGGGGAGCCAGTGCGTGGGGATGAAGGAGTGCAGCAGCGACACGGTGGCGATGCCCCCGATCGTCGACGCCTCCTCCGCGGTCCACCGGAAGCCGCCCAGCCCCCGCCGCCGTCCATCCCCTGACCCCTGCTCAATCCGGTCAGCTGCGCGCCACCGCCACCGCCGCCGCCGAGATACGAGCCGTGACGAGCCCCTGGCGCCGCGAGGTGACGGTTGGGGAGCGGGAGATCTGTGAAGGAAGGGGGAGCAAGGACAAGGAGGACCAGAGGGCAGACGGGGAGGAGGATGGTTGAGAAGAAAGCGAGGGGAGTTGGAGTGCGAAGCGTGCGAAAGCGGTCCGGCCCCAACTGCGCAGGCCGGGGTCCAGTTCCGGCTAGACAAGACGGTGTGCTGGGGTCCACCGTATTCAGCCCGGCCCAGTCCAGTCCAGCCCAGCCCACTATTTCTCCTCCAGTATTTCAGTACACTTGCGCATAGTACAGCGCGTGTACATACACTGTTCTGATACGCCTAGTGTTGTAGATAACAGTAGTCGCTGACCTTTTTTTTACAAGGCCTTCAAACACTAATATTTAGTGTGTCCACAATCATTTTTTTCCTCTTTGAGCCTATCTTTGTCATATGCGTCTAAGAGTGCTTAGTCCCTCGGAGATGTTCATAATGGATGTTCATAAGGGTAGGTTTTACGTACGTGTATTCATAGAGGTTGATGTGTCACCAAAGATGCTGGTGTTCGACAACCCTTTAGGCGTTGATGCGTCCGCGATGGATGATGATTGGCCACTTGGCTTTGGACGATAACATATCTTGTTGGTCCAATCCATGCGTCATGGCAACACGCACGCGGATGCCGGCGCAAACGCGTCGGCCACCTTGACGCAGATGCTCTGCTGCCGGTCTTCTAGTGTTGACAACAAGCTATTTTTTCGGTTTCCGTGTCCTTGGTATCTCTCTCAAGTCTCTTGTCTGGCCAACGTCCCGCTTGATTCCATATTGTATTAACCGTGTTCTTTTTTTCCGGCACTCTAGGGATGAGATATTGGACAAAATTTTTGATAAATTAAAATTTTATCTCTTTATAGAAACATATCCGACAACGTTGCTACGGATCAAGAAAATCCATATTATATTTTGTTACCTTAAATAGATTTTTTTATTGATTATTTCTCTCGATACTCTTTAGATATTCATAGGATATTGGTTTTCATTACTCATCTTAGAGTCAATTTGTGTGTTACGGTCACATAATTTCCATTTAAAGTATTGCAACTACTCGGCTATATTAGTCTTATAGTCTCTACATAAGTGTTAGAAAACCGTGTTGTACTTTTTTAAAAGCATAAAAGAATTTAGTTACAAGTCCGAGAGGCACTTGTTGCATGGTCGTCTCGTGAGCACGCGGGAGCCCCGCGCGCTCGGCCTCCGACCAAGTGGTGATGGCAGACTTTTTTTTTTTTTTTTGTTACAACAACACAAATTTTTATTACTGGCAGCATCTAGCTGCAATGATTGAAATGCATCCCCAGTTTACATTTTTGCATTGCCGCAGATAAGGGGCAATTCCTTTGGTGAGAAACATTGGTGCAAGAGACTGGCACCGTACTACAGGAGCTCTGAATATGCCTGAAAGCTTGAGATGCTAAAGCATGGGCAGTGCTATTTTGATCCCTGTGTACTTTTAGCACTTTGATCCTCCTATAAGACATAAAGTTGATAAACCTTTGGGTATATGGCTTGATCAACCAGTGTGGAGGATTTTCTAATAAGTCCCGACTAGCTATTGTAGTAGTCGTCAGCAGTTTGTTGTCTGTGAAGAAGACAATGTCTTCAACATGGAGAAGAGAGACAAACCAAGCACCGGCCATCAAGGCTGCAGCTTCAACCATAATGACTAAAGTACAATTATCCATTGCTGCTTGAATAAGGATTTTAAGATGCCTCCTTGGCTCAAAAATGTACACTCTTAACCCTGCTTTTTTTGTACCTTAAAAAATTGTCAGGATGTGTAGATGCATCGGTCTAGATGCGCGCTCAGTCAGTATCTCCAGGTTCCTATAAATGGCAAAGTTGTTCTATGCTCCAAGCAGGAGGTTTGGTGTGTGACTAGTAGTCTATACATCATCTCGGGCCGCTTGTTAACAACACCACAAATTTTCATTTGCCTTGGGTCTGTTGTGAGTTACAGATAGCCCCTTGCTGTAATAGGGTAGCGGTAGACACCCTGATATCTGCATCCACATAATGGTGAACCTGCAATATAGACCAATTACCTCTTTTGAATCTCACTTCATTCCTGGCCCTCCAGAGGTACCAGAGAGTTGTAAAAACTTTCATCACATGTTTTTCTGTAGAGGCAGGAGGTAGGAGTTGCTGAATGGCTTGTTGTACTCCTTCCTATTCGTCTGGCAGACAAGATGACCTGAAAGCGGGGTTAGAGGAAAACCAGACCGCCCTCGCAAAGTCACAATGAAAAAAAGATATGTGATTCATTCTCCTGCCTTCCACAGAGAGCACAGGTTTTATCAATGTGTGTGGACAAGGATCCTGCTCTCATTCCTGTGGGTAAGGCATTTCTGAGTAGCCTCTAGGAGAAGGTCTTGATATTAGGTGGGATAAGCTTTGAATTCCAGACCTTGTTAAGAATCGACAAAGCTGTAGTTCTGCAATAGCCCTAGGACCCTGGGTGGGAAGGGGTACCTGGTTTTGAGAGTTTAGAAAACGGAAGGCTTCTTTTGTCGTGCAGGAGCCCTTCGCAGACTGAGTCCAAACAAGTTTGTCATCAGAATCAGAAGGGATTAAGGTGGTATTTTTTATGGATGTTGCAGCACAATGGTCGAAAATTTGATCAATAAGGGTAGCATTCCAGGAAATGTTATCTGGGAGCTTTAGGTCTGAGATTTTATCAGGGAGTTTTGGGACAATAACATGAAGGTTTAAGTGGTCATAGATATTTTCCCAAACAGAGCACCAAGGTGTAGACCAAACACTTGAATTACCTTTTTGGATCTGAATTCTACAATGGGTGACAAGGAGGTTTTTGATCTTAACTATGGAGGACCAAAAGGCAGAGTGTGCTCTTGTGTTTGATGCCCTCTAGAAGCTGGTGTCAGGATAGTATTTGGATTTAACAATGGCCAAAAGGAAGGGATTTGTACCTGTGACAATCTTCCAAGCAGCATTTAGCAGTAAGCTTTTGTTAACAAGGTGCATGCCTCTGACACCTAGGCCTCCTTCCTTCTTTGATGTGCACACATCTTTCCGGCTCCTAAAATGAAAGGAAGACTTGCTATCTTCTTCCTTAATGCCTGACCACCAAAATCTACTAATAATAGAAGTTATTTTCTTCATGAATTTTTTAGAAAAAAGGATGGTGGTCATATAATATATGGGAATAGATGAGAGAACAGAATTAATGTATGTCAGTCTCCCTGCATGGTTTAGTTTCTTTGCTTTCAGAGTGGTAAGTTTAGCTTTAAACTTATTAATAACAAAGTTATAAGCCCTGTTTCTATCGGCATGGTTGAAAATGAGAGGGTGGCCTAAGTAAATGGAATTTGCACAGAGGTCATTTACGGGGAAGATACTTTTAACTTGTGCTTTGTTGTTCTAGCCAACCCTTTTACTAAAGAGAATTGCAGACTTTGCTAGATTTGGGGTTTGATGGCAGGCCTTGGGCTGCGAGCGTGGTACCTGCTAGTCCGGCTCTGTTGCCTAGCTCTTGGAGCTTGCATGCAGTCCCAATAAACGGATCGGCCTCCCGCCCTTCTACAAACGTCCATGCTTAGGTATGATTCTAGGTCGTATTTCAACCGGACTCATGGTTACGGGTAGATAGAAAAGGCAGACGGAAAAAGGAGGTGGACAAGAAATTTTCTCTCTTTATGGCCGACGTGGTGATGAAGATCATCGATGTCGGAATTGCCATCAAGAAGGCTACTTGACCTTTTTCTTTTGTTGAGACCACATTGAAGTCATGTAATTGGCGTTCCTTTATTGATGATGGACATTCAGTATACAGGGATGAAGCCAACGGTGGGGCAAGGGGGCTCGAGCCCCCCTTACCCCTGCCAGCACCATGGATCCCCTCCTAAGCCCCTGCTAGATTTTTTTAGGCACGGATAATCTGTTACGCTGTGTTTTCCTAGGTAAGGAGGGGTTGAGCAATGTTGAAGACGACCGACTATAATTCTCTGGTTCTACAAAGTTTCAAAGATTCCATGAAACTCCAGGTCGAAGCTCGCGCATCACCTCAGAGCGACCTATGACGGGCGACAAACGGTAATACTTTAGTTGTATCTCTAGTTCCGCTAATAATGATTTATATATTGGATTGATATACATAGAAATGTTTTCAGATTAGTTCCACATGGATGGTGGTAAACAACAGGACGAGAATGACGGTGATGTTCTCAATGTGAGGTAAGAGCACATGGTTGATAACTCCCCAAGATGTTCAGTATTTATGATGAGCAATTGTCAACATTCCAACATTTTCATTCTATTTAATTTCCTTTTCTTTTTACATTGATTATCCTAACATGGCACATGAGGTTTGTCCTGCAACATGTCTTTAGGCTTTGGTGTAGAGGTGTGGAGCTCAGGCCAAGGAGTGACCTCCCAAGTACTCCTAGCTGAGGCTGATAAAACTACTATTGGTAATTACAAGTGTTGATTGATCCGTAATTGCAGCGAGGCCCAAAGATTGTCTACAAACTCAAACACGGGAAGCAAATTTGTTTAAATCCATCCTGGCCGTTGTGATGCTAACCGTGGAAGCATGCTTGTGTTTGCCGCCATCTTGCAAAGGGAAAGATCCGTCCAAACACTGTTGGATATTCTGCCGCTGACGCCCTGTTTGGTAGCCCAGTTTGGTAGGGAAGCGCCGTCATCCCACCCACCAACTGGTCGTACTCAGGTTTCTTGGCGCTCCAAGCCAGGAATCATTTTTATCCAAAAAAAAAATCCAATTGGCAAATCGCAAGAGAGAAGTGACAGCAGAGTTAGATTTGGAACTACTCCTATTGTCGGACAGACCTCAGCAAATGTCATTTTCTTGCAATTTCTTGGTGTCGTATTTGCATCGTATAAATTCACTCGGTATTTAAGTACATACATACTCCGAGAGTACATGTCGGTTTGATAAAAAACTTGAGCTAAGGGGTATCATTGACCTTCTGAGCACGATGCTCAACTACTACTGTATTTGTCAATTTTAAAAATAGCGTTAATATGCATTTATTGACTATTTGTATCTTTAATTAATAATAATAAAAACATGGCATTATTAAATCCACACGAAACATGCCTTGATAATAGTACTACCTGTGCCATTGGCAATTCAATGACCCCGTAAATAAATAAATAAAATAAATGGATGAATAAATAAGTAAGGTAACCATGTGGATAAGCAATCTCTCCACAATTTTCTCATACTATAAAATTTGCAACTACCTCAAACAAACGAATAACACTTTTCGAATCCCACTGTATAAACCTCTTACTCCTAGCTCTATTCATTTTTTTTTTGGCAAAAACTTCTGCATTTATATTTGTTTACGAAAAGTCTCCATCAAACCCTCCTATTGCTGAAAATCTCACTGCTGCCACAATCAATCCCTGAACCCCACAGAAGAAAACTCTCGAACCCCAAAAGTCCTCAGCTCCGCACCTCCGCCTTTGACCTCGCCGGCGCCGGCCCAAATCCGCCGCCGACGATGCCTCTGCCGCACTAGCTCCACACCTCCATCCCTACCCCACCACCATGGCATCCGAGCGCCCGCTCCTCGTCGCCACAACCCCGGGCGCCTCCACGCCCGACGACGCCCCCCTCGCCGCATCCCCCAGCGGCGTCACTGCTCCCGCCGGCCCAGTCGGAGCCTCCTCTCCGCGCGGACCGCCTTGCCTTCTCCGTCGAGGTCCCCGACCCATTCCGCCCCCCCGCCGTGACGACGGGCCCGCCGACGACCCATCCGCGTCGTCGCAGCGGGAGCGCGAGGGCGGGGACGACGAGTCCCGAGGGGTCATCGTGGGAGAGCCCTCGCCGGAGTTCGTCGGGAACGCCATCCGGACGGCGAAGTACTCGTTCCTCACCTTTCTACCGCGGAACCTCTTCGAGCAGTTCCGGCGGCTGTCGTACGTCTACTTCCTCGCCATCACCGTGCTCAACCAGCTGCCCCAGGTCGCTGTGTTCGGCCGCGGCGCGTCCGTGCTACCGCTCGCCTTCGTGCTCTTCGTCACGGCCGTCAAGGACGCCTACGAGGATTTCCGCCGCCACCGCTCTGACCGACAGGAGAACAACCGCCTTGCCTCCGTGCTCGCACTGGGCGCAGCTGGCGAGTTCCAACCCAAGAGATGGAAGCACATTCGCGTCGGGGACGTGGTTCGCGTCGCGTCCAATGAGACACTGCCGGCCGACATGGTGCTGCTCGCTACCAGCGACCCCACCGGCGTCGCGCACGTCCAGACTGTGAATCTCGATGGGGAGACCAATCTTAAGACGAGGTATGCCAAGCAGGAGACACAGGTCAGGTTCTCCCAGAATGGTGGTGTCGGTGGCATCCTGCATTGCGAGCGGCCCAACAGGAACATTTACGGGTTCCAGGCAAATCTCGAGATTGATGGCAAGCGTGTCTCGCTTGGGCCATCCAACATTGTGCTTCGCGGTTGTGAACTCAAGAACACCACATGGGCAATAGGGGTTGTGGTATATGCTGGGAAGGAGACTAAGGTGATGCTAAATAGCTCAGGGGCGCCGTCCAAGCGGAGTCGCCTGGAGACACAGTTAAATAGGGAGACTGTCATATTATCCTTTATGCTTATTGGGATGTGCACAACTGCATCTGTGCTTGCTGGGATTTGGCTGCTGAATCACCGGAGGGAGCTGGAGTTCACCCAATTCTTCAGGGAGAAGGATTACACGACTGGGAAAAACTACAATTATTATGGTGTTGGGATGCAGATATTCATCACATTCCTCATGGCAGTGATAGTGTATCAGGTTATCATTCCTATCTCATTGTATATATCAATGGAGTTGGTAAGGCTTGGACAGGCATATTTCATGGGTGCTGATAAAGATCTGTATGATGAGTCATCAAGGTCGAAGTTCCAGTGCAGAGCTTTGAATATAAATGAGGATTTAGGGCAAATAAGGTATGTGTTCTCTGACAAGACAGGGACACTAACAGAGAACAAGATGGTGTTCCAGTGTGCTTCGATTCATGGGGTTGATTACAGCTCCAGTAAAGATCCAGGTGGATACTCGGTTGTAGGTATGATCACTTCAATGGATTCACTGCATAATACTTGTTTTTGTGTTCTGATGTTGTCGTTCCCTTGTTAAAAAATTTCTTTCGCTGGTTTTGGACAGTCGGTGATCATCTGTGGACACCAAAGATGGAAGTTAAAACTGACCCTCAGCTCGTGAAACTACTCAGGGATAGTGGTTCAAATGAGGAATCAAAGCTTGTTCTTGAATTCTTCCTTGCTCTTGCTGCTTGTAATACCATTGTACCGCTTGTCCTTGACACTAGAGACTCAAAACAAAAGTTGATTGACTATCAGGGTGAGTCTCCTGATGAACAGGCACTAGCATATGCTGCAGCATCTTATGGCATTGTCCTTGTTGAGCGAACATCTGGTTACATAGTGATTGATGTCCTTGGTGACAGGCAGAGGTAACATAGCTCTAGCTATTGGCTTCATAGACATCCTACATTCGAATGATACATTAACATGTTTTCAATACATATGGCAACACCAATTTTTAAATGCAAATTATTGAATGTAATTACATAGTTAGGAGTTGAGGCTACCTGATTTATGATCTTCTAGAAAATATGAACATGCAAAATTTTCTATAACTGCTACCTATTATCAGCAATAATTGGTAGCACTGAAGAATCAAATTTGATATGGATAGTTCAAGATTTTTTTTCTCTTTTACTTTCTAATTTTACAGTACATCATCTTTTTTTTTTTTTCAACATTGGCGTTTTCTCACCAAAATCCTAGACCTGTCTTCCTGATTTGTCTGCATATGTAGTCTTCTCTGATTGGTAAAGTTGTATTACTAATTGGATTCAATAAACTATTTTGTTAATTATGGCAACTATGTTTTTTGCTTCTATTATCTTGTGGTCCTATTGGATGGCACTTGAGCATGTGACATCTGAGTTCTGGCTGTTCACAGTTAAATTTCTCTAGTTTTTGGGTCATTCGTCGTTCCATGAATGTTTCACAACGAATTGTGCTTGCCAATTTGATAGACGTGTGCTAGTGTGACCAACTACACTGGCTGTTATATTTATCTGTTGTTTTATGTCACGATAGTTTGCTTTCTTCTGTAGGACTATATTGACTGTGTTATTCCCCATTGGAGATTTCCATTGCACCACCTTTTTGTGTCTGTCAATTAACATTTCAATAATTTAATAGCGTTATTGACTTACAATACTATTGTATGGTGCTGGTATGGAATCTGCAGATTTGATATACTGGGACTTCATGAGTTTGATAGTGATCGAAAGAGAATGTCTGTCATAGTTGGCTGCCCTGATAAGACTGTTAAGCTGTATGTGAAAGGTGCGGACAGTTCAATATTTGGAATTACAAACAATTCATCTGAGTTGGACATCGTTAGTGCTACAGAGGCGCATCTCCACAAGTATTCTTCACTTGGTCTAAGAACTCTTGTTGTTGGTATCTTGCGAGCTGAGTCGATCTGAATTTGAGGAGTGGCAATTAGCTTATGAGAATGCCAGCACAGCAGTACTTGGAAGAGGAAACTTACTCCGATCTGTTGCTGCAAACATAGAGCACAATGTCCACATATTGGGGGCCACTGGGATTGAAGATAAGCTTCAAGATGGGGTTCCAGAAGCAATAGAGTCTCTTAGGCAAGCAGACATAAAGGTTTGGATTTTGACTGGAGATAAGCAGGAGACCGCAATTTCTATTGGCTACTCCTGTAAGCTGCTGACCAATGACATGACACAAATTGTTATAAATAATAATTCAAAGGAGTCATGTCAGAGAAGTCTTGTGGAGGCGCTTGCCACAACTAAGAAGCTCAGAGCTGCTTCATCAATGGGTACACAGGGTCCATTGTTAACATCAGAAACTTTGACTGTAACTCTTGCTTTGATTGTAGATGGTAACAGCCTTGTTTACATTTTGGAGACGGAGTTGCAAGATGAGGTAACCATCTTGATATAGCAACTAATGAATGTTCTAGTCTTCTGGTTTCGTTTTAGACTTTCTTAGTACTAAGTGTCATGACTGATGCATGAATTGATTTCTATTGTTTGTGGCAGCTTTTCAAACTAGCAACTGAATGTAGTGTTGTCTTATGTTGTCGAGTGGCTCCATTACAGAAGGCAGGGATAGTTGCCCTTATCAAGAACAGGACAGATGATATGACCTTAGCAATTGGTGATGGTATTATTCCCTCCTGCTTCTCTTATTATGGTGTATTTTAATCTCTATGAACTAATATGTTCAATCTGATGTATGAATTTCCTTACCTATGTTGTGCAGGCGCAAATGATGTTTCAATGATTCAAATGGCGATGTTGGGATTGGCATCAGTGGCCAAGAAGGACGACAAGCTGTTATGGCATCAGATTTTTCTATGGGACAATTTAGATTCTTGGTCCCTCTTTTATTAGTTCATGGTCACTGGAATTATCAAAGGATGGCCTATATGATCCTTTACAACTTTTACAAGAATGCTACGTTTGTCTTGGTTCTTTTCTGGTAAGAGTTTTTGGTTTCTTAATATAGATATCTGCATTGTGAACCTGAAAAAAGGCGTAGGAGTTGTCCTCTATGCTATGTCTAACGTAAATTAGTTTGGAAAAAGGCTAGACTTCAATTATATTTTAATTTATCTCTTAGTAATTGATTTCTACTAGGTTTACAAATACTGTATCTGGTTATGTAAGTTGGATGGTTCAAATTTCTTGCACTAATTATTTTTCTTATAATTACTCAGATACTTCTGAAAAACTAATGCTCACATGTAATTCCAGGTATGTACTTTTATACAGCATTCACTTTGACAACTGCTATCACTGAATGGAGCAGTCTCCTGTATACTGTCCTTTATACGTCCCTTCCAACAATTGTCGTTGGCATTCTTGACAAGGATCTTAATAAGGCAACCCTGTTAGCTTATCCAAAGCTATATGGATCTGGCCAGAGGGATGAGAAGTACAATGTGAATTTGTTTGTGCTCAATATGCTTGAAGCACTCTGGCAGAGTTTGGCTGTTTTCTACTTGCCATATTTTGCATATAGACGAAGCACAATCGATATGTCTAGTCTCGAGACTTGTGGGCACTTGCACCTGTCATTGTTGTAAATATGCAATTGGCCATGGACATTATTAGGTGGAACTGGATAATACATGCATTTGTTTGGGGCACAATAGCTGCAACAACAGTTTGCCTCTTTGTGATAGATTCCATATGGGTTCTTCCAGGGTATGGGTAAGTACTTCCTCTTCAGCCTCTTCTGACTGAATCTGCATTTTCCTTTTGTATTCCATGAATTAACTGCACCATCGTTATTACACATTCAGTGGGTTTATGTTCAGAAGAGCAAACGCAATTCAGATCCTTTTCTCTGCAAAATAAGGGTCTTAGAATGTAAAACAATTCATTTCTTGAAATATGTTAGTGGAGAATTGCCTGAAGAAACATACCAAACCAATGCTCACTGGAAAAAAGCAAGAAAAAACAGTGCTTCTCATTACTGAGCTGAGAATGGACTATAATATGAGCCTAGCATGCATAATAATATTATGACTCGCTGCTTTTGCACTGTGGCTTTTCAAATACATTGAGAACTCTAATAATCAAAAGTTAATAAGAATCATATGCATTAATATGTTTCTTTATGATTACTTGAATAGCTGTGGTGAATTGCATGATAACTGTTTCCATTGATAATTCCAGGGCAATCTTTCATATAATGGGGACCGGTCTCTTTTGGTTTCTGCTGCTTATCATTGTTGTTACAGCAATGGTCCCACATTTTGTATTAAAGGCTTTCACTGAATACTTTAGGCCCAGCGATATTCAAATTGCCCGTGAGATGGAAAAATTTGCAAATGTAAATCAGGTGAACTTGTCAGAAATTCCAATGAGAGGACTTTCATGACAACAGCAGGGAACCTATAGTGTTTATTTTTTTTTCTTCTTTTCACTTCTTTTTTTTTTCCTCTTTTGGTGTGAATATGAGCTGATTCATTTAGTTGTTAGGTGATAGGTTTAATCTCTAACGTGATGTATGTATTTGTATAACATTTACAAAAAGGTAAATAGAAGTCGACACACACAAGTTTTTCATCCGTTTGTTGCAGCATTATTGTGGGTAAATTTGTGGAGTGTGTATTGTAAATATGGAGTACTTGGATGCTTGGAAATTCAATCCAAGTTTGTAGAGAGAATGTAAATTTGGAAACACAAGGATGTTTGGAATTTATGTTCCAATTTTGTTCCTTCCGAAATTTGTAAGCGATATTGCAGCATTGGATCCCACAAAATTCCAGTCTTGTGCCACTGCCATTTGGACTCCACAGCCAGTCGTGCCACCACTTGTGGTAGTGGCAGGACCGCGGGAGTGCACAGGTCGATAGCTGTTTGGCTTAGGGACGAGTTGGATATGGATATCCCGGACGGGGGTAATTTTTTTAATTGCTACATATCCCTGCCACCAAAAAAAGCTTTCTGCCATCCATAATTATTAATTTCTAATCTTTGCTACTAAAATAAATTAAAAATTATTAGTATGCTATATTATTATTACATAGTAATTATGATGGCAACTTAACAAAATTGATTTTGATAAGTGCTTAGATGGCGGTTACCTGATTAGTGTATGTTTTGTGTGTCAATTAAGGGGGATTAGTAGTGCTAATTAACGAATTTTATGTTTAATTAGTGATTATCATCATAAGGTTAGTGTTAATACATATTTATTAGTATATAATTAATTGTGTCTATTTTAAAATGATAGATACGGTTAGTCAACTGTTCTCTTCTCATCCACTTTCATACATCCAACCAAACAGAGAAATGGTTGTCCCATGTTCCAAAAGGCCAAAAATCCATAGATGGTCATATCCCGTCTAACTTTGCCCTGCTGATGAATGGAGTACAGTATTTGAATTTAAACATAAACATATACAGGCTAGTAGCAACCATTATCGTCACTTTAATCGCGCTCATGAACCTAGTTACCCACTCCATGACTTCAGTGCAGTTACTCTTTCCATTCCAACACTCCATGACTCAGTGCACTTACTCTTTCCATTCCAAATTATAAGTCATTCTGGCCTATATATATAGCTTTTACTATGTAGATACATAGCAAAATCTATGTGCTTAGAAAGTCTGAATGACTTATAATTTACAACAGAGTACATTAGAACTTTAACCGGTGCCAGCTAAAAGGCTATCGACATCAATTCACAGGCCTACTGTATTTACATAAGCGCTCCTTGAGCAGTCAGAATCTTCAGACCAACCTAGCTATCGTCAGAAAGAAAAGAAAAACTGTAAATCTTGGCCAGGTCTGAGTTGATTGCCCAACTGCTGCGCTTAGCGACAGACCAATTCAAGAAAAGCTTAAATAGGAACATTGACCATGCTCTGGTATCCTTTGTTTTGAGGACACTTTATTTGCGATATGACGTCACCGATGGGAACAACTAAGTTTCTCAGGTCCTCTCCTGAAATGTCTGAGAGCGGGAAAACGCTGCTGGGTTGGCCTGCAGGGATTCTGGCGTCTTAGTCTCACTATTTTTCAGATCCTTGGACTGGAAAGACTTGAATATGATTCTCTCATCAGGCTTGATACCAAGAGAGGCCCAGATTGAACTCTTTGCTGCCTCTTCTGGGTTGTCAATTCGGAGAGCTTTAGGGATCCAAAACTTTTTTCTGCCTCCTGTTCTTCCTGCAAATTAGCTACCCTTGTATGCTTTCCTAACACCCTAGAGTTGCTTCCTGAAAAAGCTAAACTGTTTGGAGGAAAAGATAGTAATGTAGGGCCACTACTTCCAGGCCATGGTGCACCCCATACTCCACCTGGCCAGCCAGGAATGCAGCTCACAAATGCTGGCACGAGAGGAAATGGAACAGCAGGTGCATAAATTCCCGGGGTTGGTACCACGGGTAGTGGTGGCAGTGAAAGAGGACTGACCGTACCATTTTCCAGCCCATGAATACCATCTGCTGAGCACTGATTAGTCACCATGACTGCAGCAGGATTTTTGGAGAACACCGAAACGGGTCCAGCATGGTGAGACTGCATGTTGGGATCAGGTTCTTTCACACCATTACCGTAAGCTGAAGTATTATCCTCCTCCTTTTTAACTGTATTTTCTGGCATCCAATTTTCAGAGGAACCAGATACCACTGCAGAGGAGGCACATGATTTTTCTTCCTTATTGTCACCAGAGATCAAGGAAATAATGTCGGCATTATTCTGCTCTTTAATATTAAGGACTGGAGATACAGAATTGCATGCTGTTTCGTTTTTGCTTTCCTGAACCCTGAAGGACAGATGGCTTGACTGCAAGAGACTGGCGCTGAGTTGCATCAGAAACATCTCCATTAGTGATATGATCACACTGTTTGGTGACATGATGGTGATGATACACATCCTTATTTCTGCGTCTACCAGAACCTACAGGGACATTCCTCATAGTCCCCCCAGCAGTCCAGTACCTCTTGCAGTTCCGGCAGAAATGCCTGGGCTGGTTCACGTTGTAATTGTTGAAGTAGCAGAACTTGGTTTCCATACTATGGCAGCGAGGGCAAGGCAGAATCTTATCTGGCTTCTTGAGTACCTTCTCTTGGCCTGATCCACCAGATTCAGTCTTAGCTTCCTCAGACTTGGAATCATCTGTTTTCCCAGGCTGACTGATGATAGCATGTAAACTATTCTTAACTTCCTCAGACTTGGAATCAGCTTCCATTTTCCCATGCGGAATGCTGATAGCTTGTAGACCATTCTTCATATTGTTCTTGGAAGGGAAGGGACTTGCTTTGACAAGCAAAGACATGTTTGGAAGGCATGGCATGCCATCATTGCTTCTTACATCATTTGGTAACTTGGTGCTAACCTGAAACAGATAATTTATGATGTGTCGTCAGAAGATAAACATCAGAGAATAGATTAGACAAGTCAGCAGATGAAAAGCATTATATCAAGCAGAATTTTAGCTTAATTCAGATCTAGAGACGGGTACCAAATACTAACACTAAACAACAGTTACAAGCTTACCATTTTATTTGGCAATTGAGTCACAATTAGTTACCGTGAAGCATATAAAAATATGGAAACTTTGAGACAATCTGTGTGCTGCCTGTCACTGATGAAATTAAATGAGGGATCAATACTCGCAAGAAACACCCAATGTGTTCCATGCTCCACAGCTGAGGTTGTTAAAACTGTGTCGTTGCTTTTCATCAAACTGTTGATCCGACTACAGAAGTACGCTGATGCACTTATGTGCAACCAGATTAGGCTGAACCACATCTATAATGCAGCACTGGAATTTGGTACTTCATATGTCAGTGTTTTCTACTTTCAAGTTACAGCAAACTCAATGTCAGTGTTTTCTACTTTCAAGTTACAGCAAACTCATTTCCATTGCGCATGTACTTACCTAAAACACATGTATGCGGGTGACCAGGTGTTGAAATATAGTTTGGGTGCAAGAGTGAGATGCCCAACTTGGTAAATTTTGTTTCTTTGAAGACACAGATGCCACTTTGAATCCGTCACGAATGTTCAAATCCAGCATGGGTGCCTGAATTCGACACAACTACAAGTGTCCAGATCAGACAAACTTTCTAGGATTCAGGCGTCTAGGTAAAAAACTGTGTAGGCTATGGAGTATTTCAAACAAGTGTTCAATTATCAGCTTTCAGCTATGTTGCTCATAACTCACAGCCACAGACCACTATCACAGTACAATGTTGTGAAACATAGACCAGGCAATTACCAACAATTGAAGACAATAATTTCAAGGTTGCCACATATGGACCACAGTTGACTTCCACGATTTGTATTAGGGGCCGCATACCAAAATGCAAACCTTAGATGAAATAGTACATGTAGAACAGGGCTCTAGCAAACCAAAAGGACCATCCCTGATTCCACCATCACCCATCGGATTGCAAACAGTACTCCATAGCATACATGTAGTAAGATTTTGTTGTTGTTCATAATAATACAGCAGAAACAACCAGTCCCTTGTCACACTCAGACAACATGCTTTCACATTTAGTAAAGTGACAAGTATCCCCCTCTTTTTCTATTTAAAAAAGAAAGACACCCAGAGGAAGAAGGAACCTTGATTATATTACTGGTCACTTGTCTGACATAACCTGAATGTTCCTTATCTTTTCGACGGCATTACCCCCCAAGAAAACAAGAAAATTCTCAGCGATTTCTCCTCAGAGAAAGGAATGAATGCGTCTTTTTTAAAGAAAAAAGAAACAAAATCGTACATGGACACCGTGAACAAGGCAAGCAAAAAATCTCTTACCATACATATCAAGCATTTCGATTCCAAACTAAGCACATCAAGCATCAACAGCAGTCAGCAAGAAACGATTATTTATAGAAAACCAAAAATTCCTTGAATTGTGTGTTATTTTTTAAAAGCATTGCTTAAACCGCAATGCCGTCAAGTAGCCAAGAAACACATGTTGTAAGAGAATTCCGTACGAACACTGAAGAATAAAACACATAAAACCCATAAGTTTTTTTTTTTTTTTTTTGAATCAAACCGGGCTCCAAAAGCAAAAGGGAGAATCGTTTCGCAGCAACAGCGACCGGAATCCTAGCAGGAAGCATGATCCACCAACACGCACTTGACAGCGCAAAAGCGGACGGGGAGAGAAAAAGCGCATCCGATTCCGCTTTCCCGTCCTCTCCCACCCTTTTCCCAGAAACGGCCGGCAATGACCATCCTGCCCCTCGCCAGAACCCCGTGGTCGACCGAGAATTCCTCGTCAAGGAATGATTGATTCCGAGAACTGAACTGGGACTGGGACTGCGGCTGCTCACCTCGGATGCGGCGGCGGCGGCGACGACGGAGGAGTGGAGAACCGGGATGCTGTGGCCGAAGAGCTTAATGGCGGCGTCCTGTCCACGGCCCCGGTCCTGGTCCTGGTCCAGGCCTCCGGGCGCGGCCATGGCGCGCCGGCCGGCCGATCTCGGCTCGGCTCGGCTCGGCCCCGCGCGCTGTCTGTCACCTGGAACAGGCAGCGGCGCCTCGTGCGGGTGGCATGCGGCGGTCTTACTCGAGGACGAGGAATGGAATGGAAAGGGAAGGGAAGGAGAAGAGGGAGGGGAGAGGGAGAGGAAGACGGCGGTCGGTGATGATTGCGTTGCGTCGTGGGTGCTGGAGCGAGCGGAAAGGCAGCCTGCTGCTGCTCTGGGTGGGACTCGGGTTGTTTGTGCGGACTGAGATTCGAGCGGAAAGGCGGCCTGCTGCTCTGCTCCCGTTTGTGCCCGGGCGAGCTGGGTGGGACTCGTTTAGTTGGTTGAAAAAATTTGTAAAAAGCACGCTCTGTTGTTTTTGTTTGTTTGTGATAAATATTATACTACCATGGGCGATATACATCTAAACCAGATTAGTTACTTTTTTTATATTTCGGTGGTATTTAATGTGATGTGATGGAGAGATGGAAAAAAATTAGAAACTTTAGCCATCTAAACGTGGCCTGGTTGGCCTTTTCGCCCCCTTTTCTGATGGCTTTGGCTGCAGCAGTAGGAGCAGGAGAACGGGCCACCGGGGCAGCCGGTTGGCGCGCACGGGGCGTGTCTTGCTCCTGTGCTGCCCGCCCTTCACACTTTCCGGTTTAAGGACAATTTATTTATTTTGTTTTTGCCGAGCAGCATTTGATTGTGAAATTACATGGAAATGGAGAAATGATGATGTGGCAAAGGTCGTCGCTATAGCTTACTATGAACCAACAAGTCAACGAATCAGATATTACTTTTAAGTTCGGTTACACTATATTTTAGGGAAAGAACAACAAAAATCGGCGAATGATAGTAGTTGAGGAGTAATGGTAGTAGCCGAATGCCAGGGCTGAAAGAGAAACCAATGATAGAGCGATACATGAGTGTCGGCGAAGTCGGTGACAGTAGGTTTATGGACAAAAAGATAACAAATGGCTAGTGGTATATTATATAGTTGTTATTCTTACTTTTAGATTTAGTTACAGTCATTTATTTTTTTAAATGGAAATGGTAAATACAGTTCCAAATGCAAATAAAAGTATGAATTTGTTGTTACAATCAAAGTTTATAGTTGCTTAATTATGATCCAAGATTCATAGTGCCATATGTACTAGTACCCACTTCCCACAAAATCCATGTAAGTACTTCCACAAAATCCGGTGATCCAAGATTCATAGTGCCATATGTACTAGTACCCTCTTGATTTATGTTTCATTTGACCCGTCAAGAGTAGGATTTCCGTTATCCAACCATCACATAGACTAATACAACAGGATGATAACATATAAATGTTTCCTCGAAAAAATCTGAATAGAAATAGAAGCTCCAGTCATAACATATGATAGTATACAACGGTAAATTTCATAAACATTGTCTCCAACGTTTAGAACGCAGTCCAAAATAAAGAAGCTACGCTATAGAGGTCGTATGGCAGTACTACGTTTGGCATACTTCTGCAAGATCTTGATTAGACTAGTGGTGAATAAGGGGGTTAGCAAATCTACCTCAATACCACCGGTTCAAAACAGCTGATGTCACTATTACCGGTTACTTCCTCCGTTTCAAATTATAAACCAAACCGTTTTACTTTTTAAATGCTTAGATACAAACCAAGAAATTTGCTATGTCTAGATAAATTGTAAATTTAATATACCAAAAAATCAAACGATTTATAACTTAAATGCTTATATACAAACCAAGCAAATTCAAAGTCAAAGTGGCCTATATATTTTGTTAACGAAAGAGTAGAAAGTTCTTTTTAAAACTTTGTGACAGGAATCAGTGACGCAAGGACATTCAGTGTCATAAATGCTATGGCTGGCGCTGGCCTGCGTGGCTGCTTGGCGAACGAGGACTAGTGACCGGTTGCAGCCGGTCGCCGATCCACGTCAGTCGGCCCCCGTTTCGTATCGTAAGGCACGCGACTCACTTTCGTGTCGTCCATCTTTAGCAAGGGTGGGCCCCGGCCCTGAAGAGCCAAACTGATGCCCAGTTTAGATGTTATAAAAACTTGCAAAAGTAATCTGTTGGAACTCCCAGAAGTGCCTTATTTGTAGCGTGTTTTGTTTGTTTGTGATAAATATTATCCTACCATGGTGTAAGTAGACTCAAAAGAATCGCCTCGTAATATACATCTAAATTGTGTAATTAGTTATTTTTTTACCTATATTTTATACTCCAAACATATGTCTTTTGGTGTATTTAATGTGATGTGATAGAGAGAGAGTAGAAAAAGAGTTAAAAATTTTAGCAATCTAAACAAGGCCTGATTGCATATTCTTCCTCGCTAAGACCACATCAAACATGGAGCGTCTGAGTTCTTTTTTTCTTTACGTTATACACTCTTTCCGTTAATTTTCATGCCATTCAAACTAAAAGTTTCATGGAATAATAATGATATTTATATTTCTAAATATTTTTATTATAAAAAAAATAAATTCAGTTATTTTTCTAACGATCGACCCCAAAAAGTCCAGAGGATATGCACACACCGAGGGGTGTGTTTCTTACAAACATATTCACAAGATAGTTGTGCGGACCTCTCCCACTCGAGCAATTACAGTTGTGAAATCCTAGCTGAAATCGAAAAACCGGAGAGACAACATGAGATGGAGGGCTGCACTCTCAATTTATAGTCTTGGTCACAATGATCTTCCTACCTCTACCGATACAATTCTTTGAAACCACTTAGACGGGGGGCATAATGGTCCGCTCGAGCATTTCTTGTGATCTTGATTGTTGAACACCGTTTGCACTTAGACATATAACGCTAGTCACTACTCCCACTAGGGCTAGAAAGTAAGCCCCACAACCCAAAGGGGCGAAGAACAAATAGAATTTGCTATATCTTACGATCGGCCGGCCGGATAGGGGAGGGGGGGCATGGCCCCTACCAAAATTCCCCAGGCGTGCTCAAGTCATGCGAAAAATGCATTGCCGAGAAATTCAAAGCACGCGGGGTTTCATTAGCTTTAAACTTGCCCGAGCCTAGGCATAGGTCTAAACCCCACTAAGGAGTTCTCTCGACATACAAGCATGCCACCTCGGTAGCCCCACTAAGATCATAACATCCAAATGCAGGGCCCCACTAGTTGAACTAACTAAAAAATAATATAATTCACAAACCAAAAACCAAATTAAATTCCAATTACACCATTGAATTTCTTTTAATAAATCATTCAAAACAAGATCTCATATGGATATATTTCGATAAAATTATAGGTGAGCCACGATGGTAGTTGGTATAGAGTAAAGTAAAAGAAATTAAAAAAATGACAAAAAGGGAAGAAAGAAAAAATAATAGGAGGATGATAGTAATATTTTAACTCATAGATTTGTCTTTCATACCCATAAAGAACGTGCGGAAGCTCTAGATTGTACATATTCCCATTAGAATGAATTTGGTCACATCATTCACAAACTAAATTGTTGATTGACTTTATATATCACTAGGAAACATGCCCGCGCGTTGCAGCGGGATTACGATCACGTGCCCGGGCAAACGATCGGACGGACTCACTTTCGTGATCAATTTTTTTCCTAGACTCGTATTTTCCTCGGCTCTATGTCTCGCGGTTGCTTGGCGTCCCTCTGCGTCCCTAGCTGCTAGCAGAGTATGCCATCGCCTCGTCCTAGCGCCGGCATGCGTGCGTTTGACGACCATTCAACGGCGATGATGAGAGAGCACGTCGTCTGACATGTTCCGGTGGTCTGCCGTTAACGATGTATAGATGTATATCACGATGGATTTGGATGGATGGATTTGGAGAAGGAACCGAGCACCGAGCGAAAATATATATGTATATACGATGGAATGGATTTGAGTTGTTCTGAGAGGACTTCCGGGATACATAAGTGAGCGGACTTCGAGGATACGTGTACATTGTATATATGATTGATTTGAGGATGGCGCGATTAAGGCCCAATTAAGATAGAGGAAAAAGAGGTGGGAAAAAAAAGTGGAAAAAATTTCTCTCTTTATTAGTATATAGGCTAGGTAGCGTGCCGTGCGTTGCTATGGGACAACTAAATTTTCATACTAAAAATATATATGACTTCGCGATAAAATAACAATATTACGGAAGAAAGAACCTATCATTTGATAATAGAAAACCATGACCAAAATAAAAAAATGATATGTATCTATTTGTGTTTTATTATTTTAATATTTTAATTCTATAATTTATTTTGTAATGACATCTATAATATAAGTTAATGTTGGCAATAATATGATAATGTTCTATTAAGCTTTGTGTCAATTTTAAGTACTAACAGTTTGATAATTTATTTTGTAATGACATCTATAATATAAGTTAATGTTGGTAATAATATAATAATGTTCTATTAAGCTGTGTCAATTTAAAGTACTAAGAGTTTGTTGTTGACGTGACAAGGATTTGCCAATTTGGTTTGTTAATATTTTTTGTTATGGGTATGTGGTAGCGGTCATACTAATTAATAAAATTTAAACATAATAAAATTTAGGTACATATAAATATTTATTTTTCTTGTGTTACATAATATAAAAACTGCTTGTATATACGGTATGCAGCCAACACCTTATTAAAAAGGGAAAAAAGCATAAACGTGTATGTATTTGGACATCTATATGTCACATCCTTACATATACATACGTACATTGGTCATACCTACAAGTAGTGATCCACAAAAGGGTTTTTCTCGAAAAAAAGATCATTACACACACAAGGCCCGGTCGGGCCACCACCGCCAACGGTCCGTGTAGCCTGGAGACCCAACCCAAGCTTCCTTCGTAATCGAGACCAAGTAAACCCCAGCGGACATGCGCAGGCGAAATTGCGCGCGATGGGCGGGAGAAAAAGGCCCTACGAGAAAAAGGAAGTGAAAAGCCCTGAAAATCCCTGCGAAAAAGGAGGTGAAAAAAGGAGGTGGGACTGAAATTTTCTCTCTTTATTAGTAGGTATAGATTAGAATGTCTCATTCATATGTTTTCTCCATTGATCCCTAAATCTATATTATCTAAAATAACTTTAGATTATCATCTATACATCGTAACCTTAAATTCTTAGTGAATAACATCCTTACCTATTTATATTCCACCTTCATACCCGTGTGTGAAATACAGATATTTCAGATATCCTAAAAACAGGCCCAATTCAAAACAAAGGCCCGGTAATAGCCGAGCCCAACTCACAAGACGCACGACAGGATGAACTCTCCACCGCCTCGTACGTACTCGAGCTCGCCTGGCAGACATCCTTCCGTCTCGGATGAGCTCTCCTGGGAGCAAGCTCTCCTCACATGAGCTCAAGCTCGGCTCGGCTCATCAACAACCTTCTGCCTCGGACGAGCTCTAGCGGCAACGAGCTCTCCTCTCCCGCACGAGCTCCAGCTCGAGCTCGGCCCACGAGCACTTCTCCGTCTCGGACGAGTTCTCGGGTCCATACGGTCTGCGAGTAGACACCGAACGAAAAGCCCATACCGCGGCGCCAACCGACGGGCGCCATGGCTATCTATCGGAAGCTACAACCTGTGACGAGATATCAACAGGGGAACGAGATCCCTAGAGGCACGCGCGGCGGAGGCTTGTCGGCCCTAGCCCATGCCGCGCCAAGGATAACGGACTACAGGACAAACGCAACCCTGACGATATTTATCGAGCTCTCCAGCGAGCTCTCCCGCCCACACATTTTCCTGCGACACGCCGTACTCATCTTTTCGCCCAGGCAGCGCCGCCGTAGACCTGGCAGCAGACAGCTGCGCATGCCTGGCGGATGATGGGACATATTGCCGGCTATTACGGCACTCACGAGCTCGGTGCTGCTCCGCACCCGACCGCCGAGCTCAAAGCTCGGCGGCATGGCGTACGGGACGTCGGGAATCAGAGCCGCCCCCTACGCATTCTACAAGAACATGCGAACAGACTACCACGTGCAGGGCGGTGACGGCAACGCCGCGCCGCCGGCGATCCGGTCAGATGCCTGCAACTAACGCCTATTTCCTTTTCACTCCTCAAACTTTGTATTTCTTCTCCTTCTTGGTCCTCCCCCAAGTGGCCTCCAAGTACCCCCTTGCGACTATAAAAGGGGCCATTGGCCATCGGGGAGGGAGGCAGACTCTCAAGTTCACAAATCTTAGCACACACACGTACGCACAGAGACCTGGGAGCTCATCTCCCTCTCTCGATTTGCTTTGTACTCGCCCGGTCACGAGCCTTTGAGCTCAGATAGTGAAAACACTGGACTAGGGAGCTCGATTAGCCTCAAACCAAAGTATAAATCCGGTGTCACTGTCTCTTGAGTTAGGCCATCTTAGCACACATTAGCTAGTCGATTACTGTGACCGTGGCATATGACCACGACACCGTGGCAACACGCGGGGGAATCATTCTAGTATATAAAGAAGTACAGTATTACTAATAAGGAGTACTCCCTCCGTCCCACAATACATCTCGCTTCCCAAATATATGGAAAATAACATCAATATTTATATCCCGAAAATTTGTTATTACAAAAGTATATTCCAATGTCAATCTAATAATACTTGGTACACATAAGTAAACATGATTATTTTTTTCATGATCGTCTCCCTCCTCCATCCCCCAACCCTAACCGTAGAGAAGGAGAATAACAGTTCCTTCCTCGGCGACATGTTCGATTGTATAGATCTTTGGAAATTGATTGGAATGTTGAGAACACTCGAGATCCTATGCGGTTTGATGGCTGAACAAGTTGTGAAAGAAAAACCACCAAATACATTCTTGAATTCGAGTTGGTTATGCTACGATTGAAAAAAGGATTCAAAGATCGACGACTATTGAATTGACCAAGAGGGAAATATAGAACAAGTGGGATAAATCGAAGGAAGATTTCAAGGCGTGCAAAAGGTAACGATGAGGCAAACATGGATCGGTTGGAATAATGGCACTATTGATATGGATGCTGAATGGTGAAAGAAGGCTAAAGTTTGTAAGTGTTTGTATCTTTGTTTTTTTTATTAGATGTTGTATTATTCGAATTGTCTTAGAATTATTATGTCGGATTATTTGGTTGTGCTTGTAAGTTGTTGGGATTATCTAGGAACTCACATGCTTGTATTTATTTCTAAATAACTTGTATGGCAACCAAGGGCAAATTGGGCAAACCACACAAATAAAACACAACTCTAGAGCTCAAAGTAGCATCCTAGCCAAACACCCCCGTCGGCCAACTCCAACTCCACTCGGAGCTAGCTCCAACTGGATTTCTAGAGTGGAGCTACTCTGACTGGAGTTGGAGCCATGCCAAACATCCCCTAAGTCAAAGTTAGAAAGGTCTGACTTCTCGTAAAGTGAGATGTGTAAATATTTATGGCACAAGGGGAGTATTTACTATGCAATTAGTTATTTTTTTCACCTATATTTACTCCTCCATGTATGTGTTCCTAAATTGATGTGATGAAGAGAGTGAAAAAACTTGGAACATTGAAGTACTCCTAACTGTTGATATTTCTAACACGATCCAAATTAGGAAGGCGAAAGAAATATATATATGGTATCTATCTAAACATGTTAGCTTGGATGTGGAATTGATCTCACGATCCAACAAAGGCGGAGTTAGGCAGTGTTAATTGTGGGGTGTAATCTCAGTAACATTATCCATAGTGGAGTTAATCTCACTAAGGATATGAACCCAAGGTATACCACTCATTTCTAGGCATTACCTACACACTAGTCTGTCACCCTAGCAATAACGCTCTAAGAAATGAGGGTATGGTATTCTTGATAGGCCTTGATAAAAGATGAACTTGATATCTGCAAGCACACAGATAGAAATACCATCGTACCACTTCACCGGTAGTAATCCAGCTATCGTATTTATATTTTACCACGGGGAAGGGGAAGTGAAAGGTCCTAAATGGCTAGAGGGGGTGAATAGCCTAATAAAATTTTCTACAAAGCACTAGACAAACTTGTTAGAATAACAAATGGCGATAAAAACGTTTGCTCTAGCTTTCTACTTGTCGGCAAGCCTCCTATTGACAATTCTAGTTGCTATAGTCTCTAAATCACACACAAAGGCTAAGTCGCTATTTTACCAACTAGGTGAACAAGCTAGATTACTCTAAACAAGACTAAGCAACTAAGCAATTCTACTGAACTACACAAGCACAATATATATATCAAAGTAAATGCAAGAGTGTAGAGGTGATATACCACAATGTCGAGGCTAGTCAATCCAATCACCAAGGATGAATCAATGTGATAACCAAATTGAAGCCAATCACCAAGAGACAAGTGGAGACACACGATTTAACCCGAAGTTCACTTGAGCACCCTCAAGCTAATCTCCGTTGTGCCGACCTTCTCACGTGTGGGTCGAGGTGGAGCTCACTCCAAGCCAAATGCCTTTAGGCTTCTCGCACCCAAAGCAAATGAGAGGTACCCAAGACACGAGCAATAGATTACTCACACTTTGTCTTCCCGACGAGGAGTGTGTGATCCTCTCACAAATCACCGGAGGTGGCCAAGAACAATCACCAACTCTTGTCAACGCCTCCACCAATCACCAAGCCGGCTAGGGGTGGTGCTCCCCAAGAGCAACAAGAAATCCACCGGCTCACAACGATCCACAAGTGCCACTAGATGCAAAGATCAAAGCAAATGCACTTGAATCACCTCAACTCACTAGAATGGATGCTCTCAAGCAAAGGAGTGAGGAGGGAGGATGAGTGCTTTCGGCTCTAGAGGTGTTAGGATTGATTCAAAATGACCAAGAGACCTCCTAGAGCCGGCCAAAGGGGTATAAATACCCCCACCACGAAATGTGTCCGTTGGGGTGCAATCTGCGCAAAAAATCAGCTGGCCGGGGCCTTGACCGGACTCACCCGGTGAGTCGGTCGGTGGGTCCGGTCACAACCGACAACCCCAACTGAACCGTGGCCAGACTGGCCCGCGGTCGGGTCGGCCGCGGCGTCCACGGTGCTTCCGGTCAAACCGGAAGCATCCGGTCGGTCGCGTCGGTCGGCCCTCGGCCGAACCCCGAAAAACATGCTCTCCAGACGCACCCACCGGGCGTCCGGTCGGCGCGGTGTCCGGTCGCTGGTCCGGCCACCGTCCGGCCGGCCTGGCAGTCAATTTTCGTCGTTCGCCGCGCCTTTGTTCCAACATGCTACCCACCAAGTGTACCAACTTGAGAACAAGGACTAGCATGTTTTCATCACCACGATGCATCCCGGCGCAATAGAAAATAGACATTTCATTTTCTCAAAAGCGTCGAATCCCAACTCAACCCCGCAACCATCACCGCCGTAAATGTGCCAACACCACCATGTGTACAACACCAAGTGCTCGTGTGTTAGCATTTTCACAATCAATTTCGAAGGTTAGGTTAGCTCTAGGTTAGAATGCATGCAAATGATTTTGAACCTAGAGGCACATGAGGACCGATATATGCGATAGTTTTCCCCTCTTTATAGTACTGCGGCTTATCGATCCTATAATCACTCACACCCTCTATGGTGTCTTGAGTGTAAAATCAAAATGGCCCCATGGATATACCTTTGCCTTGAGCCCATTTTGATCCTCGATCCACTCTAAGTCATGCACTTGATCATCATTTAAATCATCTCGATTCATCCACCATGACCATCATGCACCAACCTTGGCTTGACCAATCTCCAACTAACATAACACTTAGCATAGAGAGATTAGTCCTAAGGATGTCACTAATTAGCCAAAACCAATCTAGAGATCTTGAAGTCTATGGAAAGTAGAGAGAGAGGGGTGTCTAATGATTTAGTTTATAATTTACTTGAGATCCACTTGCGGTTGTATAATGCGAGTAACCATATGCATCTAACAATACTCATAACAGGATAAGTCACAAGATAAAGATGAATAATAAATGATAACTATCAAGTCTAAGATCATAGTATGCCACTAGTATCATATGAGCTATTAACATGATATAGAAAGAATAGAAGGAATATTCCTAAGATACTCCTAATTATATGTCAATGAATACTATAATTAGTGCAAATACATCTAGCTATCATGGAAAGGTTGCAATACATCTACACATGGTAAGCATTACCAATGACAATCAAAAAGACGAAACTTGATCATCACCGTAATTATGGCTCAACTTGGCCTATCATTCGGTGGACTCAAAGGACTCGGCGGGGAATTTGTCACTCCCACGATCTACCACACGTCCCGGAATGTAGGGTGCAATCGCGGATAAACGTTGTATAAACACCACGTTTACACATTGCTTATCACCCACTAAGTGATCATCTAAGTGGATGCAATACGATTCCATGCATAAGATATAAGACAAACTCACTAAACTAAATATATAACTATAGCATGCATGGATACATATCACTAAGAATATAATCATTATATAGAACAAAGTCATATCAATTGTATTCCAACAATAATACTTACAGATTGGATACAAGAGAGAAGCCACGAGAAACACTACTCACACTACTTCTCGACTATCGAATCCAAGATGAACTTGACTTCCTCTAGAACTAGCTAGGTAGCTAACTACTTCTAATATGATGAACTAGGGCTTAGATCTAGACTTGGTTGGACTTGAGTAGAACTAGGTTGGTCTGAGAATGAATTGATAATGAATTAGGGTTTAGCCCTGGGGTCAGGTGGTCTTCTTATATAGCCCTTGGCGATGAACAGGGACCCTTGGATCAAACCGACTTTCAATAACGGTGTAGATACAACCTCAAGGTCGATGGTAAACTGTAACACCCCGCCCTCCAATGCCGCACCGCACAGCCCTTCCGAGGGCGTGCACGCTGCGTACACAGCACCACTTCCTTACACTTTTCGCCCTCGCCGTGTAAAAGGGTTAACCCAAAGGTGATATGGGTACGGAAGGCAAAGGCTTATAAGTTGGCTCCACCCTTGCTTAACCAATAAGGTGGTACTAAACATGTGCACTCTGCACTCATAGGCCCCTCTTGGGCCACATCCAAATTGGGCCGGGTGTTACATATACCCCCTCAAAGGACTCGGCGTCCTCATCGGCGCCAACTTACCGGGACCTCCCCTCTTGGCCACGTCCATCCGTGTCGGCACATGTACCCCATGCCCGAATAACTGCTGCGACTACACCGGCCCGTGAAACCGCAAGGGTCGGCTCGATACCATTTGTAACACCCCGCCCTCTAAAGCCGCGCACTCGCATGACCCTTCCGGGGGCGTGACGCGTACACATAGCACCACCGCACACTTTTCGCCCTCGCTTCGTAAAAAAGGGTTAACCAAGGTGATATGGCTGGGAAGGCAAAGGCTTATAAGTTGGCTCCACCCTTGCAAACCGGGAAGGTGCTACTAAACATGTGCACTCTGCACTCATAGGCCCCCTCTTTGGGCCACATCCAAATTGGCCGGGTGTTACATAAACCGACATAGAAATGAGGTCGACAAGGTGGGCCTCACACAGCGGTCGCCGAGATCATCTGGCGGCGCCCGGTCAAGATCACAACGATCCCCTTCCTCCCGGTGTCTTCGATATCTTCTAGAGTGTTTTTAGTTCACATTTTGGGTTGAGTTACTTCCGCGGTTAAGTCTTGTCATCGTATGGGATGTAAACTCTTAGGTTTCTCACCGTTCTTCTACTGCTTTTATCTCATTCAGTCCTTGCAAAGTCATGAAATACCAAAACTTCGTAGAGAAATATGTTAGTTAGACCCCTAGACTTATGTTGATATTCATCTTAAGCTCTTATTTCATGTTAATTGACTAATAATATTATGCTATAACAGGTGTCAACACTAACTAAACAACGCGCCCCACTATCCTGCTGAGAAAGTGCGATGCAAGACAAGAGAGATGGCATGAGAGAAATCATCGGTGGAAAAGCAGCTCACGGGAGAGAAAGCTAGAGTAGCCGCCGTCAGCTTTCTTTGCGCCCGCGTCTGCGCCAACGTGGCTCCTGGTGAGGCCCATCATGCGTTGCCCAGTTTTTGGATGGGCCATACTCCAATGATGCACCTTCAGACTATTTAGATGTTTTCGGATGCTCTTGATGTTCGGCTTGGCGTGCACGCACCGGTCCACATGCTCAAGACTCGAGAGCGTGGGGCAGGGAATTAATATGACGAGCGTCGGCCTACTGCTGGCCTGCGGAAGAGCAGCTGTAGCTGTTGGCTGGGTGCTGGGCCAAGCAGGCCTATTGGGGCATGCCGAACATCAAGAAAGAAAAAGATCTGCTAAAAAAAGCAAGAAAGAAAAAGAGAGATAACAATGTTTTCTTTTTCAAGACAATTTTTTCTCACTTTCTAGACCATTTAACTTGTAAAACTCTCATTTCATAAATTGACTTTGAAAGTATTCTTAATATATATTTCAACTTTTGTTCCTTTTAAACATATCTATAAAATATTGTAAGCCTGGCTTGAATAATTATTTTGATCACGATTTCAATCTAATTCTAAAAGTCAAAAGCGGACTATTCTTCAAAATAGCACGCTTTGACTTTTTAAACTAGATTGAAATCGGGTTCAAAATAATTATTCAAGAAAATTTACAATTTTATATATATATATATATATATATATATATAGGGCTGTCTTAAATCCTGCCTAGGGGTAGTGATTAATAATCACTACCCGAGCCCCCGCGCGCCAGCCCACATCCCGCGCTAGTGGCCAGACCGTCCCGGGCGCCAGTCCGAGCCCTCTGCATGCGTCCCGTGAGTCCGTGCTGTTGACCGATTTTCTGGGCATGTTTCCGTGGTTGACTTCGATTTTTCCTTGCGGCCGATTTTTCTTGGACCGATATTTTCCTTGTCTCGGCAGGTTGCAAAGCCGATTTTTTACCGATTTTTTTTTTTTTTTTTTTTTTTTTTTGCCGCCCGTGAGACTCGCATGCCAAGTTTGTCAAGCCGGTTTTTTTTTTTTTTTTTTTTTTTTTTTGCAAAAGTGGACCGCACGTTATTAATAGATACTGACTGGCCGGATTTGTATTGGTCAAAGTATAATCTATACGTGTTAGGTTTGTGGTTTTATACAGACAGTTTTTTTCCTGAGATGATGGAGTGCTAAATATGGCCAGTTTTTGTTTTTTTACATTTCTGAACTAGATCAAGAGTGCTACAGACACTTTCTGTTTGAGCTGGATCGAGAGTGCAATATTTCGATAGTAGTCTTTATGGTATGATTAAAAAAGCGGCTTCAAAAATTATTTTGTGAAACTATTACATATACATTAGCAAATGAGATCAATAAGCTGATCAATCCAATCAGCGTGATTCCTATACTTGATGTCTATGTTGTATATCAACATGTATGAACATAAAAATATATATATTTGAGCTGATCCTTGGTGTATGATCCATAAGTCCTTGACCCCAAAGGAAAAATTAGATTTCAACGAGTGGCATATGCAATATATTCTTCCAAAAAGCACCACAGAACATCCGAAAATGAAAGCAACTCTGAGGCATCCATGTGGATTCTGCAAGAGTAAAAGCAATATTTAGAATTAGTTCATTGGTTAGCGACAATATTAAAATAGGGTACACGTCCCTATCTGTCTCCCATCTCGATCCACATAGATTACTATTTACAATTGTGATGAATCTATCAGATAAACAGATAGTATTGTACATGTATTCATTTGATCAATTATTATCTAAGAGAATACAAGTTTTAATTTCATAGCATGTGTCGTTGAGTAGTTCAGTACTTCAGTTACAACTTTTTAAGAATGAATTACATAAAGTAAACTTTAGCTGCAGTGAACACCTATAGGTATAGTTTTAATGATTGAAACCAAAACTGCTATGCCTAGTTTGAGACTTTGAGTGCTGGTACCTGTTTGTGTTTTGCAAGGCTACTGATGTTTAAGCGCAGATTAGGGGCACTAGTTGATCACTACAATATCAAAATACAGATGTATTGAGTCAACAAAGATATTGCTTACTGCAATAAAATAGCTAACCTACACTGAATTGAAGACAATGACATAAAAATTAAAGAACATGGTAGAGAGTATGTTAAAATTTCGGGTTGGCCCCTCTGAATAAGTTTAGTAATTCCTCATTAAACAAAATCAAAGCTAAAATTTAATTACATCAGATGTTGAGCTGCTACCATTGCATACTCACCTTTACACACACACATGTGCTGAGGCTACCATCTCTGTCCCACTAGGGATATGCTGGGGGTGACTCTCTAGAGCAGCTGCAACAGTAGGGGGTTTTCACATCAATACAGTAGGGGGTAAGCAAAAGTTGATCAATCATTAAGTTTGTTGAATTAGGATGACTGATAGCAACAAATAGTGCGAATTTAGAGCCATAAAACCTAAAAAGTTGCTAATGATATACACACGTAATTTGCATCAAGTGTAAGCGCTTCATTCTCAACGAGTCTACATGACTACTTCGAAAAACAGAAATGGAAACATGCTATAATCTCATAAGAATCCAGCTCATCTTGATAAAGAAACATCAAAGTACATGCAAGACCGGAAAAATCACGATCTACAAGATAAGCCTGACACTGGCCTAATCCGAATCAACAAAAGATAAGAAGGATTGTGCGTGCCTCATCGGGATCTTGCTAGGTCAAGGCTGCTGGTAAGGGAAGCACAACGCTGTATCACAATAATTGCTGACAAGAACAGTTTGTAGATGCCATATCACAATTCTAAACCAGGCCAAGTGACCACAATATCAATTCATATGCATTGAAGGTGCTAGAAAGGGCATATAATCACACAAAATCATGCTATCATGTTATTATTTTTGGCGTGACAGAATCCTGAAGCAATAATGAACTTGAAGGTTACTTCAGACCTAGTTAACTGCTGACAAAAAAAAAAACATCTTATAGACAGAACATGTGACCGCTGAGAACCAAATTAATATTAGGAGGCACAATACATTAGTAAATGTATACTCCTGTAATTGGATCAGAAAATTGCACAGAAAGGTCCAGACATTTAGATTGTTGATACAGCGGATGTTGGCACCATGTAAACAATCCTATCGCTACAGCCTACAGGTGTAATTGATTCCTCATCATTACAACATTTTGCAAAAAGTGAAGCAAACATTCGACAAAATTTCATATGCTTTTCAGAGACATATCCAAGGGTACAGTATATGTATGCCATGAGTAAGGTAACTAAGTTTTAGAAATTCATCCAAACTAAGGGTACTGTCAATCCCAGCAGCCACATGGCCCATCATCCACTAACTACCTGCTAACTCGAATTCAAAAATTGATGGAAATAGATATATTTTCGACTGGATGCTTCTTGGGGAAAAGCAACTCAATTATTTCAGAACACATCATAAGGTCCATTTCTTTAGGCTGTTACATGCTTTCTCCATTTGTACTTTGATGCGATAGAATAAATATTCCATTCCTTGGCGTTACATCTATTTGTAGCTAACTAAATGAGACATGATCATGATCAGTATCAGGACTTATCATTATTAATAGCACCTGCTGCTTTCTTTTGCATCTCATCTTTTCTGAAGTAGCCACCAAAAGTAAATCAGCATATCAAAGAACAGAATTGCAGCTAACAAGTGATACTTGCATATAGTATTGAGCAATAATAGCTAGCGTAAAATATTGACCTCTTTGTAGGTGACTATTCTCTTGGCTGTATATATCAAATGGAACAATAACAATATCTTTGTGGGTGACCAAAGATTTGCAAACTGGTTTGGTTCCTAGGGTCTGAAAGAAAAAAACGATATAGTCCTTAAGCTAAGAGCAAGGCCAATAAGCACAGCGGCGCAGCTCGCGAAGTTCGACAACAGGCGGCGGCGTGTTTACAGAGGATGCGTGCGCTTGCGTTCCTTGGGGTCTGGTGGCGGTACAGGGCTGTGGGCCGAGCAAGCTTGAGCGCCGTGATGATTGATGAGCGCATGGAGCTTGGGCGAGCTGCGACAGCGCCGTTGTGCGCCGCGGCCTTCAGCTAGGTACGGCGACTCTGAATCCTCGGTGAACCGGGAAACAGAACACCGAACCGGAAGAAACCAACACCGAGAAGTACTCGGTTTCTCTGTTTTTGCTAAACCGATCGGTTCCCATCCCTTCCCAAACCGAATTTTGCTAGCACCGAACAACCGAACGGGTTGTCGGTTAAAAACCGATTGCCCAGGCTGACTCGAAACAAAACAAAAAAGGCCAATATTATAAGCCATGTTTCACAGGTGTCTCCAAGCTGTCTAGTCTCCTTTGAAATCTAGAGGATCCATAAATAATTCCAAATGAATCTATTATAGCACATGTAATGGCTATCAGGATACCAATAGTTTATGTGGTAATCAGTTGAAAGCATCCATCATTCCATCCACAAAAGGGTTCCTGACTTTAGAAAAAGAAAACATAAAATTGGCTTGAAAGGGAAATGCGAATGGTAGGTGCAGATAATCAAACCAAATAAGCAAGAAAAGTTGCTCTCTATACATAACATCAAAAAGTTCTGCAGTAGTCCATTGTACCAAAAAGACGTTCTCCTACAAACTCAGGTACTGATTTGTGCTTTTCTTAAATAACTAGATAAACATCAATGAGCCAACATTTTGAATGAGGATAAAAGGACGAAATCTGGAAAATAAAAGCAACTAAAGCTGGGAGGTGCCACCAACAGCCAATGGAATGGATACTAGGAATCTCTAAAACAGATATTACTGCATAATTTGAATTTAAACTACAGCCGAATGAATTGGTAGAACAACCAACCCATGAATTCATGATTTAGGACCACTTTTTGGTTTTAGACAATGACGTTCGAGGAAAAAAATTTGAACTGCAGCTTGACTGAACACATGCTGAATTTTTTCTTGAATGCAAAATCAAATGAATCATGCTCATTTTAGATTTGGAACATATACGCATTTCTATATTTCCCCTATCACCTCTCGTTAACTCTCTCTCCATCGCATCTCCCTCTCTCAGCCCTCCACCCTCAACTATCTTCTCTATCATTCCGTTCAACGAACTTTAGAATAATAATTAGAGTTTTTTGAAACAGAGACCCATAAACCAGTTAAAAATTAAAATATATGTCCAATGATATAATATACCATGCCAATAATAAATAGAGCATCATGTTAAGACGCCAATTTGACAGCCTTACATTGAATTTTTTAATAAAAAGGATTCGAAATTGATATGCGTATGAAATTTAGAAAGAGAACAAACGTACCTGGGAACAAGCAAGCATGCACAGTGGGATACTGCTCGCCGTACCCCGCAAAGGGAGCCAGGCGTGCGGCAGAAAAACGGTGCCCATGTGTGAGGTGAAGCTGCCACCGAGCGACATGGCGACCGCGCCCAGTGCGGCGGTGGCTGACGACGTCCGTGGCCCAGCCAGAGGAGAGGATGGAGGAATAAATATTAAACTGTTGGATCTGGACAGAGGTAGGAATGGATCGAGCTAGAAAGGAGGAAAGCGCACCTTGTCGATCTGCTCGCTCCTCATCCAGTTCTGGTGGCTCGGCCTCCTACCTGCTACCGACGGGATCTGAGGGGGCTCGGCCTCCCGCCTGCTGCCGAGCCGGCCACCTTGTCTGCTGCCGACCGGATCTGCGCCGCTAGTCAGTTCACCGCTCGAGGCCACAACAGTGCGTCGTGGATTAGGTGCCGCCGGCGCTCCACAACTGACGGGGTGCGGGGAAGACGGCTGTGCTGCTGGGCCCCTGAGGCGACAAGGCAAGGTGCGGGCAGTAGACACGGGCCCAGGTGCGGCGAGGTCGCCGGTGCCGAACCAGGGAGAAGGGGCGGCGGCGAGCTCAGGTCGTGCGGTGAGGGCGGGCGCAGGGGCGGCGGCGAGCTAGCCTGGAACGGTGGTTGCGGGGTCAATCCGTGGTCGTGCGACGGGAGCGCGAGAATAAACCAGCGTCTCCCGACTCCCTCCCCCCCCCTGTCCCCTCCCCACGATCTATTTTTTTTAATATTTAAGAACGGAAAAAAATAGAATATACAGTGGGCGGGTGGGTCGTGGATAACGGAGGAAAAAAACGGACGGACGGGGGCAGCGCACGGGTTTGGCTCGAGGT
>JADLZK010009649.1:0-113712 GCA_015847255.1 Hyparrhenia diplandra | reverse complement strand
TCATTAATCAATCGCCAACGCCATGTCAAAATTTGATTAAAGAAGGTCATTTTTAACCCAAGCACCATGCTTGATTTAAAAGACCTATGTATGTACCACATGTGCCCATGTAAGTGCATCCAAAACCCGCATCATGTTTCATGAACAAAGGAACCAAGAATCTTTTTATGGAGACAAAAAGTAAGAAAAATGATTTGGTGAAGAATTACCTTTGCTTACCTGAAAGTGTGTATATGTAGCATCATTAAACTTTTTGTGGCAATAGCTTGATTGTCCACCTCAGCGGCCACTAGGCTTTGATCGACATCATTCACAATTTATGATTGAATTGTGAGTGATGAGTGTAGTCGCTCCGTCATATAAGATGATCATGTTTTCTCTTGACGCATGACTTTCTCCATCCGCATAGAGTTAGTGTGTATACATATATACTTATCTATGAGATAGTAGGGTGGAGGAATTGATGGTTCATTATTGATTTTGTCACCCGGCTCGTGATGATATTTTTTATATTGTTCTTTTTAGCAAGGCAAGATTAACATCAATCCTCGAAAGTTGATGTTGCTCCATGCCCTCAAGCATGATATGTCCTATGGTCTTCTTTGATCTTAACCCTGAAATGGTTAGTGACAAGCATACCCTCGGCGGTGCATACCAACTTGAAAAACATGCCCTTGCTTTTTATTAGTAGGATCAATATAAACCCTCGCTCATGAGCGATGGTTACTACACATGCATATCATCATGAACATGTTCTAGTAGATCATTCCTTTAACCAATGCCTTCCCGACAACGGCGCCGAGAAAGCTTGTTGGCGCTTTTCTTAACGCAAAAGCGTAAAAGAGTTCCGCCAAGCCGCTACGGAAATGCCGCTCAGTAGCTTTCACCGAAGTATTCGTGGTATCGTATTTCCACGTGGAAGGCATGGTGTAAAAAGTCTCTAATATGAACATGGACAAGATAACACGCACTATGCAATAGACCACAATCCATAATAGGGATAAATCAAAAGGTATGATAACTTGACACACACACTTGAACCGGCCTCAAAGGATAAAAAGAAAACATGCTAGGAGAAGGTATATCCTATATAGCTTTTATTAAGATAGCAGATATACATGCATGCCTTAAACCGCCGAGATTCTAACTCGAGATAACCTCACTTACTATTGGTTTACTTCTGGGGCACCTGATAACGCCTCGTCTCGCCAGCGTACGCCGGCCAATAGCCCTACTTCGAAAACACCGACGTGGGGATTACAAGGGCCTGACAGTGGCTGTCACCACTCCGCCTACCCCTCATTCCGCGGCGAAGTTCGAGGCAAACGAAGGCGCAGCCTCTAGCATAAACACCTGCGTTTGCATATGACTACTACTCTAGCGTGCGTCGAGGGGTGACCCGTGGCGAGGCCCTCTACGAGCATCGCCACAAGAAGCGGGCCAGCCCGAACAATAAACCGACAAGCAACCAAAAATTATCTTAAGAGAGAACTCATTATGGTCTAATCATGTATGTATAATACATTTAAGCATAAAGTTCTATTTGACAAGACGTATTACATACAAAACATATGCTGGTTCATATGCTAAGATCATATCGCATGAATCGTGCTCTATTTAGCTATTGATAATAAGAACAAGAATAATGGGAGAAAGTATTGATCAACATAAGTAAAAACTATATTGATCATAAATACCAAATATCTCCAAGAAGATCTTGATCTTACATTGTGCCTCACTCCTAACTAATAAAAAGGAAGAAGAGAAAGTGAAGAGAGAAGCTCTTTGGTGTTGTTATTATGTAGAGAGGGGGGGGTGTGTGGCCTTCTTTTATATAGGAAAAGGAGAGGAAAGGATAATGGAGAATTTTGTGCTTGTTTTGTGGGCAAAATTTGAACTCTTGGGCATGCAACGCCCTAGTCTTGGCGCTAATTTAATTCTCATTGCATGCAACCAAGCATTCTTGGAGAGCGTCTTCTTCCGCATGCCGTCTTCAGAAGCATGCAACGCATATAGCCAAAATGTTTTGGGCGGGATTTCTTGGCGCCATCGAAAAGCACCCGCATGCAACACGCCTTCTTTCCTCCGGGGCCTTGAGGTCAAGGCAAAAGCGCTGGCGGGATGGAGACCCATAATCCTGGCCCGAGCGCCCAGCGGGAATAGCGGCGGCACTTAGCGAGGTTTGGCGAATCACCGCTCTGGCTTTAGCCGCGTGGGCTTATGGCCCCTCTGGCTTCAGCGTCTCGAGGGGGTGCTTTGGCACAGTTCCGCGTTGGTTTTGGTCCATGTGCATTTCCCTTTGTCCAAAACGCAGTCCTCATGTCGCTTTCTTTCTTTATTACATTGATTTTCACATTTCCCACATTTGTGCACGCAAAACATATTTTCTTGAATACAAGTGGAACTAGGTAGTGTAGTACGGCTTATGTGACATAAGTTTGCCCATTTCTTTATGAATTGATATAAGTTGGCGGCATTAATTACTTTCGATAATGACCGCCAACACGAAGGACAAGCACAACACTACAATCCAGCCTTGTAAGTACGGGATAGTGTTGTCATGACAAGGCATGGCCCAGACTATGGGAGGTTAGTCATGTTGTGTCGTGCTCTAGAATGGTTGCCCATGCTTGCTGCAGGCCAACTAGTAGTCGCTTAGTTAGCCCTGCGCACACCAAGCACAAAGATTACCTTGAGTGAGGCCGCCGCCAAGCCACCGCAGTAGCGTCGCGGCCTTGAAAGTGAAGCGACCCACACCGGCGTAGCCATGCCTCCGTGAGAACACTCACCACACCACCTTTCCTTGACACCCCTACGGATGTCGCCAGCCATATGCGTAGCGGGGGAGAGGTAGAGACTTGGTATGTTGTTGATTGGAGGAATCTTATTTGAAAATGGGTAAACCTAAATAAATGGACAAACGTTCTTTAGAGAGGCGAGAGAGTCAATCGGACAAGGGTTATCCTAGATAAAATGGCTAAAACCTAAAAGGGAAACTTGTTTGAAAATGAATAGATAAATGGCTAAACCTAAAGGAAGAACCTCATTGCATGCACCCGGGGATGCCGATGTGTGATCTTTTAGTGGGAGAGCGACTCCCTACTTCCTCTGCAAATCCAAACCCGAAACCCAAGGCCAACATAAAAACAAAAATTAGATTTAGCAAAAGAGAGATTAGAGAAATAGGGGATGTGTGAGATACTCATAGATTTGGGGACGGGGTGGTCTCGTCCGCTTCATGGGCTTAGGGCAATGGGTTTTAGCGCAAGTGCGCCGGGATGCCTAGGGAGCTCCGCGACATCGAGGGTAGCCGAGGCAAATGATGGCGCTTATAGATTAGGTTACGGGTTATCAGTCAGTTTAGCCAAGGTTACTTAGACAAGAGGGCACCAGAGACAAGAACAACGAAGGATGCGGGCAGGCGGGCGTAAGCAAGAGAGAGAGAGAGGTAGAGAGAGAGAGAGAGAGAGAGAGAGAGAGAGAGAGAGAGAGAGGCACGGAGAGCAACAGAGGAAGGAGCATCGAAGAGAGGTAGAAGGCGGCGACGCATGGTGAGAGTGCATTTTTTATAGGGAGATGTATCATTTAGGAGCCTAGAGGGAGAGATGTCACTTCGATTCTTTGGCAAAGGTGGTAAGGCCTAGTAAAACACCTATACATGAGGCGTAAAATTGAATCTCGTGAGGCACACATGATCTCAACGTGAATAACTTACGGTGAGAAAAATACACTCCCCTAGGAAGTTACATTCGGGATATGCTTAACCCTACACACACAAAGCCACGAGAGTCGCATAGGCAAGAACACTACACACTAAACATACCAAAAGAAAGTAACCACACACACACACACACAAAGACAAGAGTCACGTTATTGAACTCTAACACTACACACTAAACATACCAAAGCGAGTAACCACACACACACACACACACACACACACACACACACACACACACACACACACACACACACACACACACACACACACACACACACACACACACCGCGGTCGTGTAGAGGAAAGCGAAGCCGGAGATCAATGCCGCGAGCTTTCACCCCACCTCCATGGCTCCTCAACCCGGTGATCCGGCGTTGCGAAGCTTTACACACACAAAGATGCTCATGTCGGCCCATAACCGGTTGCGATTGTCGCCGCAATGCCACCACATTAGTTGTACCTTGAGTGAGGCCGCCCACACCACCGCAGCCATGCCTCGGTGGAATGCCGTTACGCCTTGCCATGCCATCGCGTGTTGTCGTAGCCATGTCTAGACGGAGGAGACATATAGAGTAGGGAGGGAGTGTCCTAAGATCTGCAATCGTTAGCCCGGTAGTGAGGGAGGGCGGAGAGGATTCGTATTTTTCGGTCGGGAAAGAAATGGCAGCGGCGAGAAATTATGGCTTGGAGTAGGGTAGTAAAGGCCCTTTAATTTAGCCCTAGCAAATTTAAGGATCGGGCAGTTAGGATCGAGCAATAAAATTATGTAATTTTAAACTAAAATTGAAAAGGGACAAGCGAGGATTGTGAAAGAAAAGAAAAGGTCAGATCCATTACCACCCCTAGCTAGCAAGGGAATGAGACACATTGAGGATGGATGTAGCTTTTATACCTAAGGTTTCTATCAAGACATACATCCAATGGCCAAAATTCATAGAAGTTGATCTAACGATCGAGAATGACCACACCGCCTTTGTGCCGACCCTTTATCAAAGCCGTGCTTGGTGCAAGACTACAGGCTGACATGGTGGACCATACATGACACTATGACCGGGTTGTTCACGAACTGGCACTAAGTTAAGTTACGCCCGAGGCCGGGGCGTTCTAGGGCCATATTTTTCGTCTCGTGCTTGGGCCGGCCATCGTGTTAGTGCCAAATGTAAAAATATACAACTTGTCAACCCACGGGCCGACGGATCTCCCGCGAGATCCGGTGGGTCGCCACCATTACCACGGATCAACCACGCGACATCCACCATATGGCCATGTGTAGAGGGGCGGCGGGCGTGGTCGCGAGGATGCCATCATAGGCTCGCCGGTCATTTTGAACCGTCGCCATCATTGTTGTGTGAGAGAAAGTGAGTGCATGAGGGGCGAGCCACGAGCTAGGGATGCGGCGAGGGGGCAAGGTCGTAAGGAGGATGGATCCGCCGGTCACAAGGAGGATGCTGGCGGTGAGAAAAGAGAGTGCATGGGAATAGGCATGGGATTCTAGGAATTGAGCTCAGACGTATTTGTGATGACCGTCACCCAAACCGAGTAGAAGCAAGTGATTGGGGGGGCATGTTTGGTTAGCTTTTCAATTCTTGCTCAACTAAAATCATGACAATCTGCACGGTTAGCTTTCAACTCATGCCCAACTAAAATCATGGCAATGCCAAAATTAGTTTCAGTTGGTTCATTGCCCCTCTTGCTATCATTTTGACTAGACAAAAATCGGTAGGCCTAGTATATTAAAGAATCTTGGAGGAACTACAAGAAAGAAATTGAGGCATCTTTAGTTGCCATTGCAAAAAGAGTCTATGAGAGTTAAGCATTGCAATTTTCTAGTTACAAAATTGCAAAAAATATGAACCACATACATGGGAAGCCCAACCTTTGTGGTTTCATCCTCTTACCAAGAAGAGATGAAGGAAGCAAATTTTGATGCTAGAAACTACAACTTATGGCAATTTGGAAGGGAATCGTCCCATTTTTGTACATGAAATGGATGGACTCCACTAAAGCAGCGCGTGTAGGAAATCAAATCAAATTTCGGATGCACACTTCATTTTAGGGAATAGAATTAGTTTGGTTGAAAAAAAATGACCAAATCTAGGGTTAGCCAACTCAGAGCACCTAAATACTGTGCCCCAGGCCACCGTGTGGCAGCGAGCGCTAGGGATGACACACATATGGCGGTGGCCGTCTTCTTCTCCTCCACTGCCCCGCCATCGTCTCAAACTCGGCAAAGTCGCTTTGCCGCCATCTTCTCTAGCTCGATGCAGGAAGCCTCCCCCTGCCCTAACTGTGCGATCACCCACAATCGCCGCTGAGCCCTAAACCACCGACCACTCCCACAAACTAGCATACATACACACCCCCACAGTCGGCCCTTATATACCCCAATGGAGAAAGGAACTCGCCGGGAACTAGCCCCGATCCGGGAGAGGGAGCAAGCAAAGAAAAAGTGGAGAGGAGAGGCCTACATTATATATGGCCATGTAGAATTTGCACAACATAGCGCGGGACACGAGCATGTCCGCGGCGGCTTACGCCATGTCATACGGGATAGTCTTTGCCATGCCAAGGTGGTGGTCGAGCACAACACTTTGGGAGGTTAGTCATGTTATGTCGTGCTCCTAGCTAGGCGCGGTAGCCAGCGCGATGCTCGGTACCCTTTCAGCGTAGCCACCGCCGCGCCAATAGAAGTCGTGCCTTGAGTGAGGCCGCCGCCGCCAATCGTAGAAGTTATTGCCTTGAGTGAGGCGCCGCCAAGTATCATAGCACCGTGCCTGGTGAGGCCGCGCTCGCCGCGACCATGCCTCCGGGCGAACGCCGCCACACCACCATGCACCGTGCCTAGCGACATCGTCGTGATGTCATTGTAGCCATGTCGTAGCGGGGGAGAGGCGGAGGCTTTGTATGTTGTTTGTCGAAGGAGGAGCGGCGGCGAGAGATGTTGCGGCTGTGAGGGAGAAAAATGAGTCAAAATGAGGATGGAATTAGTTTTTATACCTAGGTTTTCTATCAAAGAGGTACATCCAATGGTCAAAATTGCCGGAAGTTGATCTGAGGAGTCGAAATGACCTTGCCACCTTCGTCTTTGGCCCATTTATCGTGTCGTGCCCAGGGCGACACTATAAGCCCGACACATGGCTATCCGGGCGCGGCACCATAGCGGTGATCGGGGCGGCACTAGCACTAGCTAGACAAGGCCCGGTCGTGCTGACGCGCGCGCATCCTATGCTCGGGGCACCTCGCCGGTTCCGTGGCTCCGGATCCCTCGCCTCACCCGGCGGATCCACCGTCATCGCCACCGAGATCTCCCGCCGTCACAACATTTGCGGTATGGCGCGCGCGAGAGGCGGTGCGGCGTGGTCGCAGAGGATGCCTTCGTTAGGAGGTTCTTAGGCGACAAGCTTGTCGATGCGTTGCCGTGGCCATGTGTGTCCTTGTACGTGAGTGAGTGCATGTCCATGTGAGGATATCGTCGGTAGGAGCTTGTCGACACGTCGCCCCGTCCATGTTTTTGTCCTTGTGTGTGAGTGGCGCATGTCTTGTGTCCCTGTGTGTTAAGCCGATGCTAGTACAGACCACCCTTTGAGGCGGGCCGGCTCACGGCCCGCCCCGCGGCTGCACGGCCCGCAAGGTCGTTGTCGTCTTCCTCGGCCGCGTCGTCGTCATCTTTCTGCGGCGTCGTCGTCGTCCTCGCCGAAGCTCACCCGGTGAACCTCGCCGTCGCTTTGGGGTTGCGCCGCTGCGTCGCTTTAGGAGTTCCGGTGCTCGCGGCGTTCAGCGACCTCCTCTCACCATTCCGCCCCTGATTGTAGAAGGCGCCGACCCGGCTGGCAGCGACGCCGTCGGCACCAGCGGCGGTAAGCGGCCGGCCGGCGGTGGCTTCAGCGGCGCGCGCCGAGGAAGGCTACGGGCGGGGATTGGACCCATGTCCGGATAGATGGTCGGTCGTGGGAGGCGGAGGCGCGGAGTTGGAGAAGATGGCCGGATTCGGCGGTCGGTGTTTCGGGAGAAGAAGAGGGGAGGAAAGGGCCGCCGCCTCGGCGAGCCCTAGGGCGTTGGCGTCGGGGCGAGCGGCGGCGGCGGGGCGTCGGCCGCGAGGAAGAAGGCGAAGCACGAGCGAGAAGAACGGGGCGTCGGGGCGGGCTTGGCGGGCACTAGGTGGGCCGCCTGGTCGGCAGCTAGTGCGACCCGTGTCGGCCGCGAGGAAAGAAGCACGAGCGAGAAAACGGGGGCGTCGGGGCGGGCTTCTTGGGCCACTAGGTGGGCGCCTGGTCGGCAGCAAGTGTACGACCCGTGTGTTAGTGAGTGGATGTGCACCCCATGTTAGTGAGTGGATGTGCACAGGCCGCGGGAAGCTTTTGAGTGCAGTGCGTAGGCATAATTAAACTCAAAATGAGCAAAATCCTGAATTGGATCTACATGGAAACATTTCATTTTACTTGTAGCTTTTTTTAGCTTCACCATTTTTAGTGTAATTATTAGGTGTTAGGATAATTAAATATTTTCAAAAATGGCAAAAATCCTGAATTGCATCTACATGGAAACATCTTACTTGTAGCTTTTTAACTTCACCATTTCTAGTGTAATTATTAGGTGTTAGGATAACTTCAGTACAGCAATTAAGTAGCCTTAATCTCTCAAGAAACCAGAACATAGAACCAACAAAACTGGCAGGCGGAACAGATCATTCTGGACCAGTTCGAGAGTTGTCTGCACAAAAGATCAGTCAAAGCCTCAAAAAAGGCGATCTTATGATTCGAAACATTTTTTCTCAGCATCCATAATTTTTTTTTATTTTCATTTTATTCACTCCCCGGTGCCGAGATCAACATAGTAGGAGTACAAGCAAAAGTACGGAGACCAGAACACACACAACACAAACGAGTCGCGTAGCTGAAACTCTGAACACACACAACACAAAACGACCCATACCAAAACAGTAAACGAGTCGCGCGTAGCTGAAACTGAAACCGGAGATCCGACGCCGCGAGCTTTCACCCCGCCTCCATGGCTCCTCAACCGGCGATCTGGATGCTCTTCACCTCAGGCTTCTTGACCTCAGCCTTGGGCACGGTAACCGTCAGCACACCGTTCTCAGCCCGGCCTTCACCTCCTCCGTCTTGGCGTTCTCCGGCAGGCGGAAGCGCCTCATGAACTGGCCGCTGCTGCGCTCAACGCGGTGCCACTTGTCGTTCTTGTCCTCCTTCTCCCTGCTGCGCTGGCCGCTGATGACCAGCACGTTGCCGTCCTCCACCTCCACCTTGACCTCCTCCTTCTTGACGCCGGGGAGGTCGGCCTTTGAAGTGCGCCTCGGGCGTCTCCTTCCAGTCGATGCGTGCGTTGGCGAAGGCGGCGGTCTCAGAGTCGCTGGAGGAGGCCGACGGGACGATGGAGCGGAACATGTTGTCGAAGGGGTCCCAGAGGTCCATGGAGAAGGGGTCGAACATGTTGCTGCGCCTCACGAGCGACATTGCTGGTTTGCTAACGTGCTGCTTGGTGCGTGCGAATGCGAACTGGAAAAGTGGGAAGTGAACCTGTGGATTGGGAGATTTTGCTGTGCGTTGCTTGGTTTGATTGCGATCTTGCTCTGGATTGGGCTGAGCTATGGCCTTCAGCGGCGATGTATTTATAGCTTCGTCAAGAGCGGTCGCTGAATCGTCTGGACTTCTCTCCGGTCTCCGTTTGGTCTTCTTTTGCTTTCCAGGAGACGAGAGCTTTCTTCCCGTTGCTTCTGTATCTGTCGAGAAGGCCCCACAATGCTCCAGAGGATTCTACGTCCTGCTCGTTGGGGTAAACACTAGGGCCCTCTCTCTCTCTCCCTCTCTTTTGAAACATCACTAGGGCCCTCTTTTTATTGTGCTTGCAGAATTATTTTCCGTGAATAATTTTGCTTCCAGGGACAGGTAACACGTTACCAGTGTGCCACATGTACTACTCCGTCTAAAATAACACTGGATAGTTTTACCAAAAAGTCAAATGATGTAAAATTAACTAAATATATATAAAAAAATCTATATCTTTTAGTATGTTTTATAAAATATATTTTATAAATAATGGTGATATTATCATGCATATAAGTATTAATACTTTTATATTTCATATTGTTATCCTCGGCGAGAAATAAGATTTTTATTTTCATGCTCAGATCATCAAAAGGTGTACATGATTCACAAAATGTGGCATTTGACCATAATCATGGTAATCAAAATGCATATTAACAAAACATATGTGTTATGTGTTAAGTAGTTTTTGAACTGCCAATTTTGTACACACTAACAGACGGTCTCGAATGGTTCGGTGGCTGTTTTGTCAATATGTCTCATGCTATGTGGGACAGTTTAGAAGGGGCGCTAGATGGTCTACGAGAAGAATTCGACAAGAACACAGTTTGTGAGGTCTATTTCTTTTTGATTTGTAGGGCCTACTTGGTTAGCTGTCACACCCCCAGGCGATGGGGGCCGGAGGAGGCGGCCCAAAGGGGGGCCGCGGCCGGCCCTGGAGCGCCCCCGGCTCGGGCGCGCGTGGCCTTCCCCCGCCGCCCGCCCTTCCCAATTTTTTGGGAATTAATGCGTGTTTGGTTAGGATAACTTAGGTCTTTTGGTGTGAAAAAGATATTCTCAATTTATAAGGGGTCTCCTATTAGGAAAAGAATAAGAGATTGCTTGTAAAAGTTATTTTGGAATATAAAAGGAAACCCGAGGGTTGCTTGAGATACAAGTCCCATAGGAGGGCTATATAAGTAAAGGGGTATGCAATCTCTTAGGGACAAGTAATAAAGAAATAATTTTCTGTCTCTTGCTCCACGGCCGCCGCCTCCCTCTCTCCCCGCACGCGCCCGCCCCTTTACACACTTGGCGCCGCCGCCGCTGCCCTAGCGCCATCGCGAGGGCCCCGGATGTAAAGTGTGTGTTCCCCTACCTACCATGTACCAAATTGTAAATCAGCCTCTCTCGACCCCTTGTATTCCTATAAATACCCGGTGCGCGCACGAAATGGGATCGGTTGTTGGCGGTTTAAGGGCCATTTACTCATTTTTATTGCATCGGCGTCTCCGCCCCCGCATCCTCTCAACCCTCCTCCTTCCCGGAGGCCGGACGCCTCCGATCGCCTCGACCCTCGGCAACTCCGGCGAAGGTCGGGCGGGCCGGAGGCCCTCCCGCTTCTCGTTTGTGTTCTCGACTCATCCCGTGGGAAGCCCTCGCCCCTTCCCGACTCTCAGGGCGAGAGGCTAAGGGGGCGGGAGATCCCCAGGTTGGGCGCCGTCGGTGGGGAGCGACACGAAAAGCCCGATATGCCGGTGGCGGCGTAGAGCAGATGCTCTCTGCGCCGGTGGGACAAACCGCCCCCGGAGCACCCCGCGAGATCGAACCTATCAACCGATCGACAGCGGTCAGCACAACCAAGTAGCTCTTCGCGCCTCGCGCCGCTGCGGGGCTTGAGGGACCGTCGTCTCGGACCCCGGTGGGTCCGATCTCTCCCGGAGGTCACCAGGGAAGAAGGCCCTAACGCCCGGCAAGGCGGCGCTCCGCGGAGGCCGAGGGGCGTGGTCCGGTAACCGTGGCGCGGAGGTCTCCGACCCGAGCAAACCCCCGCGGATCCGCTCGAAGGGCTCCTAGAGAGCGCTACGAGAAGATGAAGAGGACGAAACCGAGCAAGGGGCAAGCTCTGGAAGCCCTACAAGCCCGGATCGCCGAAAAAGAGGAGGCCGGCCGCAGGCTGGATCGGAGGCGGCGCTGCGGGCGCCGAGGAAACCGGGCCGGGGCCGCCGGGACGAGTTAGCATGGATCAACCAGCGGCTTGAGGCGGTCGCGGGAAGTCAATGGCGGAGGCAGCGCAACCGGGGATCATCCGCGCCCCAGCCCGGGGCAAGCCCCACCTCCGCCAACCCCACCGCCGCCGCCGAGAATCAACCACCATCGCAACACCCACCGTCCTCAACCCTTCGCCGCCCAGCCCGGGTGCCCCTAGCGACCATATCGGAGGCGGCTCGGGGCCACGCCCGAGCGCGACCTCCGCGGAATCACCACTACGATCCCAAATCCCGCTCTCCTACGCTCTCCCGTTGCGGGTGGCCTCGGCATACACCACCAACACTTGCCAAGATACAACGGGGCTTCCGACCCGAGCGGTTTGTTATGAGCTCTGGCCGCCCGTGGAAAGCGGCGGGAGGAGATCACTCCACAATGGCCAAATCTTTTGTGATCATCGCAGAGAAATTCGCCCCGTCATGGTCTTTGCACGCTGCCCCCGAACTCGATCCGGAGCTGGTCCGACCTTCGCGACGCCCTCCGAGCAAACTTCAAGGGAGTCGACTCCAAACTCATCAATAGCACTGAGGATTCTTTGAACGTGGTGCGAGAGCCAAACGAGCCCTTACAAGAGTGGTGGCGGAGGTTTCTCCAAACCAAGGCGAGAGCCGAGGGGTCTCCGACCAGTGTCATCATGGCGGTGGTCTTACAGTATCCGCCCCGTCCATGTCACTCAAAGATCGGCGGAGGCGGCCGAAAACCCTACGAGCTACATGAGATAATGGACAAATGCTGCCCGGAGGCGATAACGACCACAAAGCAAAAGATAGAGCTTTCCGACCTCCGCCAAATCATTACCGGGCACAACGACCACCACGCCTGAGACAACCACCCAAGACCGGAGGCCGTCAGTCGGCACCATCGCCAATAACCCCCGCCCGAGCAAAAGCCCACCAACCACCCCAGAGGCAAAACTACCCACCAAGAACCCCCCCGGACCAAACCCGGACACCAACACGAGGCCTCGCAAGCAACCCTACCGCCATTCTTCTGCGGAGGGGGCAATGGCCACTACACCAAACAATGCCCAGATTTCGCCAGGGGAAAGAGGCGTTGGATAGAGAGCTAGCCGCCAAAACCCCGGAGGCAAGTTAACCACACAAGGAAACCGAAGAAACACCCACTCCAACCACTACACTTTCACCCCCTTCGACTCACGGAACCCCCCAAAGACACCCACCACTACCCGCTTTCCACTCCGACCTTCGGCCCGGCACCAACCGCTACTACCCGGCAAGAGTACACGGTTCACACCCCCAGGCCTCCGCAACCAAACTACCATAACCAAGCCCTACCACCTCCACCTCCATTTGTCGCACCACCTTCGACCCGGCAACACCCGGTCAAGCAAGAAATCCGGACGGTTGTCGGCAAAGCCCAACTCATCTTGCGGTCATCCTCACTATCACGGGAGGCTCAACGAAGACCACGGCAACAAGCGGCGAAAAGAAAGCACTATCGGAGGTCCATCATGCTATCGGTGCGGAGGGGGCCCCACGAAAACAAACCCGTCACATATCCCGATCACCTTCAACGCCCGGCGATATGAAGCTGGAGATTACCCTCACACCGATGCAATGGTCATTGACACCAACATCGGGTCGGGCGGTTACCCGGATCCTAGTAGACACCGGCTCAGCGGTTATCCTGTTCACATCCACCTTGATAAGATGGGCCTCGGCGGGGAACATGCTCCAACCCGCAAACCCCCTCTTCGACGGAGGCGGCAAGTAGGGACCATCGGAAAAATCACCCTACCGGTCTCAGCCGGGGAAAGAGCCCATCCACCGTCGAAAAACATCACCTTCGGCGTGGTGGACATGTACTACGGCTACTGCGCCATTTTTTTGTCGCGGAGTCACCAACAACACGTTCGACCAGCGGTCCTCCACCCAAGCTATCTATGCATGAAGATGCCCTCCGTCGGCATAATTGCCGTGTTCGGGGACCGGACCGCAGCAAGAAACGCGGAGGGGGCGTTGCACGGGCGGCGCAACGTCCACAACCTCGAACAAGAACTAGAGGCAAGAGAGACGACCCGAAGGCGACGGAGCCTCCCGCGGGCACTACCGGCGAGAGGAAACGAAGAAAGTCGGTCTGTTCAACTATGACCCGGGACGGAGAAGTAACCATATCCGCACTCTTGGACCCGGGCCTCGAGCGGAACTCTGCTTGTGCCTCAGAGAACTCCGATGTGTTTGCACGGTCCGCGAAGATTTACAAGGTGTTAGCCGCGACCTCATCGAGCACCACCTCAACATAAGACCGGACGCCACTCCCGTAAGCGAAGCTCCGCAAAATGTCGGGCGAGAGGAGAGTAGCAGGCGCGGGCGGGGAGGTGAACCGCCTTCTAGACGCGGAGGTCATCCGCCCGGTCAAGTACCCCACTTGGTTATCCAACGTTGTCATGGTGAAAAAAGCAAGCCTTAGCAAGGACAAAGCGGAGCCCACGGATGGAGGATGTGTGTGGATTTCACCAAATGAACAAAGCACGCCCGAAGGGCGATTTTCCCCTCCCCGAATCAGCTCTCTAGTCGATGCGGCGGCGGGTTGCGCGAGGTTGTCCCTTACCGACTGTTTCTCGAGGATACCACCAAATTTGGATGAACCCCGAGGCGGATGAGGAGAAGACAAGTTTCATAACCCCTTCGAACTTATTGCCGTAAGAATGGCCGAAGGCCTCCCCGCAACGCCGGCTCATCCTTCGCACGCATGACAATGGAGGTATTCGAGATTTATAGCGCCATCTTGGCCTACGTCGATGACTTGGCAGTCCAAAGCAAGCTAAAGGAAGACCACATCAATGGACCTCCAAAGGACCTTCGTCAAGCTGGCAGCGAAGCCCCAGGCTCAAGCTCAACCCCGCCAAGTGTGTATTTGGAGTAAGCAAGGGCAAGTTACTAGAACGCCCTCGCATCGCTCCAGGGAATCGAGGCCAACCCTTCGAAGATCGCAGCAATCACCGCAATGGAGCCTCCGAAGAATGAAAAGTCGGTCCAGGAGACTAGCAGGACGCCTCGCCGCCCTGAGCGAGGTTCATCTCGGGTCGGCCCGAGCGGGGGCTACCCTTCTTCAAACTTTAAAGGAAACAGACCCGTTAATTTGGGGGCCTCCGCAACAAGAAGCCTTCAAGACCTCAAGCGGTACCTCAAGAACCTTACCACCCTCGCCACTCCCGACCCCGGCGAAGGGCTCCTCCTCTATGTCGCCGCATCCCCCCACGCCGTCGGCGCGGTGCTCATCAAAGAGGTAAACGACGGGCACCGGTCAAGCGAGGTCCCCATCTACTACGTCTCCGAAACCCTCGAAGGGCCAAAGCTAAATTACACAGCCGGAAAAGGTAGCATCACGCAGGTGGTCATGGCAACAAGAAAGCTCAAGCACTACTTCCAAGCACATGAGATCACCATACCTTCGAGTTTTCCCTCGACAACATATTCGGGGAACCCGAGTCCGTGGGCGAGAATAGCAAAGTGGGCAACCGAGATCGGAGACCATGCAATCGGGTTCATCGGCAGAACAGCCATCAAGTCCCGGCCCTCGCAGATTTCCTCGCGTCTTGGACCCCCCCCCACATTCAACCGGCAAATGAATCTAGACCGGTATGGATAGCACACACACGGAGCCCGGGGAGCCCGCGGAGCCGGCATCGCAGCCATTATCACCTCACCCTCTGGAGTCAAAGCTAAGATATGCGGCGGGCTAGAGTTCCGGTGCACAAACAATACAGCGAGAATCTGAAGCGGTCTTCTTTGGCACTTAACAAGCTCCGGGCAATGTCGGCGCGGAGGGCCATCATCAAGACCGACTCCTGAGGTAGTCTCGAAGCAAGGCGAGAAGGACAACAGGGCGAGCACCCGGAACTGCAGGTAGTATCCGGCACGGTTAAGAAAGACGGAGGCCTTCTTCTTCCTCGGGGTCACAACCAAGACTATATCCGCGGGGATAACGGCGAAGCCGGCGAAGCTTCTTGAGGCCGCGGCCCGGCGAACCGCTACCACGGGACGTGTTCTTGAAGTGCTACACAGCCCCGCGGTCCGGAAAACGACCCACCTCGAAAAATCGGTCGGCGCCATCCACAAAGATTGGAGAGCACCGATCATAGCATTCATAAGGGCCTCTTCGAGCCACGGTCTAAGGAAGAACAAAAGAGGGTTGAAGCGAGAAGGTCCGGGGCTACCGTTTAGTTGACAATAAGCTATACAAAGCATCCTGTAGAGCGCCCCATGGCTCAAGTGCATATCTACCGGCGAAGGCGCGCCATCTAGCGGAGGTCCACGAAGGCATCTGCGGCTCACACAACGGCCCCCGAGCACTAGTGGGAAGGTGTTCGAGACAAGGCTTCCTCTTGGCCCACCGCACTCAACGGCGCTTCTGGGACACAGTCGAGCACCGCGAAGGATGCCGGTGACGGCACACCACTCCAACGGGGCGGGGGCTCAGACAACCCTCATCGTCCCACCGCCCCTTCGATGGGCGATAGACCTTATCGGACCAATACCCCGGCTCGGGGAACCTCGCTATCATTAAGAGTGGCGGTCGAATACTTCACCAAATGGATCGAAAGCCGCCCTCTCGCAAGCATAACCTCTCACTCGGTACAAAAGTTCTTACGGCGCCAGATCGTGCTGGTAAACCGGAACCCATGAAGCATAACGATCGATAATGGCACTCGGTTGATTGCGAAGGCTTCAAGCGATTACGCCATCAAATAGGCACTAAAATACACTTAGCCTCTGTAAAGGCACCCCCAATCTAACGGGCTCGTGGAAAGAGCCAACGGCATAATCTTGCGAGGGTATCGCCGAAGGTCCACGCGAAGCCAAGAGGAAAATGGGCGGGAGGAGCTCACTCGGTGGTGTGGTCACACAACACCTCCGAGTCGTGCGACCAAATTCACGCCCTTCAAGCTATTGTTCGGAGAAGAAGCCGTCCTCCCAAAAGAACTAAAGCATGCATCGCCAAGGGTCACCAGTGGCCCGAGAAGAAGAGGCACTCGCGAAGGACCTCCTCGAAGAAACAAGAAACATGGCCGTCCTCAACCTCCGCGCATACCAAGAAGAAACCACAAGATGGAGAAACAAGAAGCTCGGCCTCCGCACGATATCCGTCGGAGACTTTGTACTAATCGAGGGAAGCGAAACGCGAAGATGGGTAGCAAGTTTACCGTTACCAAATGGGCGAGGCCCATACCTAGTCACCAACGAGATACAAGACCCGGCTCCTTCCACCTCGCAAGACCTCGAAGGCCACGACCTCCCCACACATGGAACGTCGGCGACCTCCGCAAGTACTACCCCTAGCGGTGCAATGTACCGAGGCACTCGCGAGTTGTAGGGAGCACTACCCGTTTTTACCGTCTCAATTTTTTCTTTACGAAGTTTTAAGATTGTGAACAAACCGGGCTGCACTCTTTTTCCTTGCGAAGGGCGCAAGGTTTTTTAACGAGGCAAGCACCAATATCTAATATATGCGGGCTAGTTACCCCATATTGAAGAAAGATGCAAGCAGTATAGCAACGAAATCAAAGGGGCCGGCTGGTGTCATCCGACCCTCATCGATCTGGTAGCGGGGATTGCCCCCCGCTCGGGGGCTTGTGCCGCACACCCGGCGGGTCAAACCATCAAAAACACCCCTTATTCTAAATTATGCAAAAGTCGGGCGCCGTGGGCACCTCGCGCGGGGGCTCGCAATGAAGACGCCCGCGCTCTCAGAGTATGAGATCCGCGGAGCGCACAAAGTCGGGCGCCACGGCACCTCCGCCCGGGGGCTCGCAATGAAATCGCCCCCACGCCCTCCAGTATGAGTCGCGCGGGGGCGCTGGCGACGGGCACCCTAGCACCTCCGCCCGGGGGCTCGCAATGAAGTCGCCCGCGCCCTCAGTATGAGTCGCGCGGAGCGCTAAAACGGGCACCACGGCACCTCCGCCGGGGAGCTCGCAATGAAGTTGCCCGCACCCTCCAGAGTATGAGTCGCGCGGGCGCACAAAGATCGGACACCACGGCACCTCCGCCCGGGGCTTCATGGATAGGTACCTTCGCCAGCCACCGATTATTACAAGCACCACCACCTACCAAGGACAAGACCTCCACCGTACGGCTTTAGTTACCACCACCCCCGACACACCACCTACCAAGGACAAGACCTCCGCCGTACAACTTTAATTACCACCACCCTAGTACACCACCCACCAAGGACAAGACCTCCGCCCGTCGGCCTTCACCACCACCACCCGGGATTTCACCTACCAAGGACAAGACCTCCGCCCGTACGGCCTTAACTCCCACCACCACTCCAAGATACCACCTACCCAGGGCAAGACCTTCGCAGGACAAACCATAACCACACCAAACACTTATGACACACACCTAACATCAAACCCGTGTGCCGCGAGAAGCAACCCCCACGAGCACTATAAAACCAAACCCCCCCCCCCACGACGAGTTCAGCGTTAGGAAGAGAATAGCCATCGGCCACACACACCACCATGCCACTCCCTCGAGCCAAGCCCCGGTCCCTACGGGGCGGATGCGGGATACCTCCGAAGGCCCCAATCTCCTAGTCCAAATAAGGTACCACAATGGAAAATGTAAACCAGCCCAAACCAACCGAGGTAGACCGCGAAGCGCAATGAAGAGCAACAATACTTCTGAGGCGCCCCGAGGGCCGCGAAACATCCAAATCTCCGCAAACCAACAAAGACCAAATGCGAGACAAACTAGAGCATTTCGGTCCTCCGCAACTCCCACATACACCCGGCTGCCCGGGGCACCTCGCAAAAAAGCTTAAGGGACCCTCGCGCGCATAACGCGGCCAACCCGGAGTAGAGCCCCCTGCGAAGGAGATACCACAATGGAGAATGTAACATTCTCCGTGGGCAACTCCACCAAAGGAATCAAAGTTCCGGAGGGAAGGGCGCGACCACGAACCGCAACAGAGAAGGTGGCGCAAGCTGCGACAACCCGCCGCGACCGCCATTCAACGAGGGCCCGAGTGGCGAAGCCACCTCATAAAGAGTTCCAATTCGCGCCAAGGACCTCGGCCCGACCCAAGTCTCTCGGCGATGAGTCGCGGATTCGCGAAATTCAGGGCGCACCCGCAACAACTCAGAGCTTCAAAGGGAACCACGGGGCCCAACAAGGACCTTCGGCGTCAAAAAATCACCTTGTAACAAAAATGAGCAATAAAGGCGGCGAGCACCGGTGTTCAAGTTACCTTCGCCAAACGCGCCAAGGGAAATAGGGGGCGCCCGTTTCACGCGACCACCTCAAACATAAATCCCGCTCAACACTTAAAACAAACATAGAAACTACTGTTCGCAAACACATCATACATTCATTACATAACAAGAAAAGTTACATAGCCCTTCGCGGCGAGAAAAGTCCTTGAGCCTCCGCACACACGTCCTCGGCTACGAAGTTACAACCCCGTGCAAGATGGCCTTGACTAACACCTTCGCAACTCATTCGACAAACTCCTCTACATCCACCACCTCCACCAACGGCTCACCAACAAATCGCACGGCTCGGTATCAATGGCTCCGGCGGGACAAGCGGAAGATCACCGCTCAACACTTTCGATGCGGTACACCCTCCACATATCGCTCCACTTTCGAAGCCCACATCCGCGCTTGTTTGAACAACAACTTCGGCCCCCGCGGTTGACCCAACAAACCGCATGACCAAGTGCGATGGCAATGGCCTCATCGTCCTCAATATCATCTTCCACCATAGCCACACTTGGGGCCGGCCCGAAGAGAACTCGCTCCACTTGACGGTTCGTCAAGTCATGAGACCGCCGAAGAAGGCCTCCCGGCCCGATTGGCTATATCATACTTTCTGAACCCTGCCCCACGGAGAACCGCTCAAAGGGCAACCCGGGGAATCGCTGCATGGCATGAACCCAAGTCTCCCTCGAGATAAACACATCCCGGCGATTCATCATCGGCGGAACCACGTTGAGCACCCTCGCGGGCCCGGCCCCACCACTGGCGGCCAACATAATCAATCATAAAGCGCTAATCAGCACCCTCCTCCAACGAGGACCATTCACTAAAAGAACAAACTTAACCACGAAATTAGAAAAATTGGTAAGAATAAAAGAACAGCGAAAGGTACTAAAACCACTTCTTGATCATTTAACATTAAAAGGCCCGAGAGCCATGAGTCCGTCGGAGCGCGGCCAACAAGTTAAAACGGGGGAACCCCAAAGCCCCTAAGAGTCCTAAACCACCTGCGCCCGGAGGCGCGGCGGCGTCGGGTCGCCGGAGGGGTCGTCGGAGCGCGGTAGGAGCGGCGTGGTCTCGGAGGCACGGCGCAGATGCGGAGGCATCGGCCGGCGAAGCGGCGGTTGGAGAGGCAACGGCTCGGAGCGGATGCTGCGGAGGTCGAAGCAACGGTCACCCCGCAGCCCACGGCGGAGGCACGGGAATCGCCGAAGCGGCCCGGCACCTCAACCCGTCCGGCGTCTTGGACCCTCTCGGAACCAACAGGGAGCCCCCACCGCCCGAGGCGACGGCGCAGCGACCTAGAACAATATCAACCCAATACATAAGAATGCGAAACAACAAGCAAACAATAAGGAGCAAGCGGTCAAGCACGCAACCAACCTTCTGGCTAGATCGGCCCTTGCGAGTCGAGGGCCAGCTCCACCCCCGTACCCGGCGCTTGATGAAGGCGGTTGTGAAGCGCTTCACGTCCGCTACTCCGCCAAGGCCCCTAACCGTCGGGGCGGGGAACGCCCGGTGCGGGGTCTCGACAGCGGCTCCGATGCGCCGCACTCCGAGATGGCGGAGGGCCTCAAAGCGGCGGCGGCGGTGCTAGCCCCGAAGTCGGCGGCACAAGAAACCACCTTCGGCAACTCCCCACCTCTCGGCGCATCCAGGCTCGACGGCGCGGTCGGGTTGGCGTCGGAAGAAGGGGCGGCCCCAACCTCGGACAAGAAGGCGTCGAGGGCGCTTTGAAGGCCTCGCCTCCGCGCTACCACGATAGCTCCGGCGCGTTGAGCTTCGAGGCCGAGGCCGCCACCTCGCATCCGGGCTTCACGGTCCTCCCGCGCCCGTCGTCGGGCGCTCGTTACCCCCCGGAGGACCTTCGGCTCCCTCCTTGAGGTCGGTAACCTCCCTCAGAAGGCGCTTCACCTCGTTGACGGCCTCCTCAAGCTTCTGGGCCTCCCGCCGACTCTCTCGAGGTCGTCGGAGGCCTTCCTCATGGCGTCCGCGTGGTCGACGGGGTCCCAACCCTCATGGATGGCCGCCCCCGCGTCAACACCAGCGGCTCCGCCGTCTTCACCTTGATATCCTCATGGATATCGCGCGGGCGGTTGGCGTCGCATCTCCGCCTCGGCGAGCGCACCGGTCGAAGACCCGGCCGATGAACCTCCGCTCAATGTCGGGCTAGGCGAAGGGTGTCGCGGAGGTCGCGCCCGTATCTCGGCTCCACATTGACATCATCAATGCCAATGGTCTCCGCAGCGTGGGGCGCATCGGCGCCCCTCCGCTCCCCCCAGGCGCCTTGCCACTACCGGACCGGGCCTCGGCTGGTCGTCGAATGGCGCCCTCCGACCACACATGGCACCGCCCGATAAGGGGCGGGCACCGCAGCGCTCATGCGGCGGGCCACGGCAGGGACCGCTCCGCGCCGCACCATCTTCACCGCCATCACGGCTCGTCGGCCTCCTCCTCCTCTTTGGAGGGCCCGCCATCACGGCCCCTTTCCTCCTCGAGCTCCTCATAGTCGGAGCCGTCGTCGGGCCTCCTCACATCGGCCTCCTCGGCCACCTCCGCGTCCTCCGCCTCATCCTCATCGTCGGAGATGAGAAACGGCCCGAGGTCCGCCACTCGAGACCCGCCGGCCCCGAAGAACCCGCCCCCTCCGGCGGCGGGTGGGGGCAGAGGGCGACGTCCCCCGCCGGCCGGAGGCTCCGGGCGCGGCCGGTCGCTGCGTACTGGCCTTGCGGACCCCCGCTTCTTCTTCTTCCCGCGTCCATGGCGTCGGCGTCGGCCTCGGTTGGCCGGTCCTCGTGCTCGACCTCAAGGAGGCCGAAGACCGATTCACCGGCGGCGGTCGGCGAGGCGGCGCGAATCCGGCCGGATCTCAGAAGACTCTAACTTTCCGATGAGAAAGTCGGAGCGGCGGTGGCCTCCGCCATCACCGGCCGGCGAACTCCCCCTTATCACCCTTCGCCGCCTCATGCGGCTCGGGCCACCCTCCCGGGTCAATCCTCAAACGCCTTCGGCCCTTAGGGCGTACTCCGCCGAGTCCGCAACCTCAACGGAGGGCACCCCGCCCACGGCACTGCACTGCGCCACCGCGAACTCCTCCACCAAGTCCCGCCTTGTGGCGAGAGACATGGCACGAAGGGCGTCCCAGCTCCCTTGTCGCCTCCGCCGTCTTCAACGGCTTCACCTTCGCAAGGTTGAGGGACTCCGGATCACCATAGAGCCCCTCCGCGCCCTCCAACGGTAATAGAACCGATTACTCCAACCGATCGAGTGCTCCACTTGCCCCAGCTGGCGCCGTGGCGGGAGCCTCCACTATGAGTCCATACGAGGCTAAAGGCGGCGGTCACGACACACAAGCGATCGACAACGAATTAAAAATGCACCATAGAGAAAAAGAAACGAAGAAAAAGAGTACGTGGAATGCTCGGACCATTCGTTTGGTCATTGCCGAGGCCAACAGGTCCTCCTACAAACTTACAGTGGTGGCAACCGGGATGTTTTAGAGGGTAGTTTCGTAATTTTGGCTTTGCCTTGGTTTTGGTGTCCAAACCTAAACGTGGAATTATTTGTTGGACAGAGGGAGTACTTGCTTATTTTGGGTCTGAAGAATATAGCATACTCCCTCCGTCTCAAAATAATTACACATCTCGCTTTTAAAAAGTCAAACTCTTTTAATTTTGATCAAATATATAGAAAATAATATGAACACGTAGATCCCCAAATAAATTTATTATGAAAGTATGTTCTAATATCTATCTAATGATACTCATTATACATAGTAAACATGATTATTTGTTTTTATATATGTGGTCAAAGTTAGAAGGGTTCTTATCAAAAACTAGGACGTGCAATTATTTTGAGACCTGTTTCTAGAGTAATTATTACGTGTTAAGATAACTTTAGTACATCTATTTAGTATCCTTAATCTCTCAAGAAACCAGAACCTAGAACCAACAAAACTAGCAGGAGGAACAGACCATTCCGGACCAGTTCGAGACTTGTCTGCACACAAAGATGAGTCAAAGCCTCAACGGTGATCAAGATTCGTTGTGTTTGCGTGAATGAAACAGAGCAGGAGCAGGTGATTAGTAGTATAGAGCTAGTACGCGCGACAATATCTGTTTTTTTATTCGCTCCCAGAACATACTGAGCCGAGCTCAGTACAAAGAAAGTACGGAGACTAGTACATGACACTGCCAGGGAGCGGACCCATGATACTCGGCACTTACACACCAGACATACCAAAGCAGAGTAACCACACACACAGAACACAACACAAACGAGTCCCCACTGCCCGTAGCTGAAACTGAAACCGGAGATCCGACGCCGCGAGCTTTCACCCCGCCTCCATGGCTCCTCAACCGGCGATCTGGATGCTCTTCACCTCGGGCTTCTTGACCTCACCCTTGGGCACGGTAACCGTCAGCACACCGTTCTCCAGCCCGGCCTTCACCTCCTCCGTCTTGGCGTTCTCCGGCAGGCGGAAGCGCCTCATGAACTGGCCGCTGCTGCGCTCGACGCGGTGCCACTTGTCGTTCTTGTCCTCCTTCTCCCTGCTGCGCTGGCCGCTGATGACCAGCACGTTGCCGTCCTCCACCTCCACCTTGACCTCCTCCTTCTTGACGCCGGGGAGGTCGGCCTTGAAGACGTGCGCCTCGGGCGTCTCCTTCCAGTCGATGCGTGCGTTGGCGAAGGCGGCGGTCTCAGAGTCGCTGGAGGAGGCCGACGGGACGATGGAGCGGAACATGTTGTCGAAGGGGTCCCAGAGGTCCATGGAGAAGGGGTCGAACACGTTGCTGCGCCTCACGAGCGACATTGCTGGTTTGCTAGCGCGCTGCTCGGTGCGTGCGAATGCGAACTGGGGTGTGGATTGGGAGATTTTGCTGTGCGTTGCTTGGTCTGGTCGCTATCTTTGCTCTGGATTGGGCTGAGCTATGGCCTTCAGCGGTGATGTATTTATAGCTTCGTCAACAGCGGTTGCTGAACCGTCTGGAGTTCTCTCCGGTCCTCGTTGGTCTTCTTTTTGCTTTCCAGAGAGACGAGAGCTTTCCTCCAGTTGTTCCTGTCTTTGTCGACAAGGACCTACATTGTTCCAGAGGTGTCTACGTCGCTCGTTTTGTAAAGACTAAAGACTAGGGCCCTCTCTTTATTGTGCTTGCAGAATTATTTTCCCTTAATAATTTTGCTTCCAGGACAGGTAACACCTTACCAGTGTGCCACACAGAAAATCTAGTTTTTCCAAAAGTCACATGATGTAAAATTAACTAAATTTATATAAAAAACATTTATATCCTTTAGTATAATTTTATAAAATATATTTGTAACTAATAGTGATCTTATCATGCATATAAATATTAATATTTTGTCACGACCTAGGAAATAAGGCTCAGGGAGGACAGGCCCGACTAGCCCAAGGGCGCCGGCGCCGCCCTCCGCCGCCGTCCCCTCCCTTCCGCGAATTCTTCGACAATTAATTCGGAGATAAAGGAGAAAAATATCTAGAATTATCTTTAGGTGTTTTTTTTTGTGCAAGGGGCTATCTCATCTATAAGAGAGACCCTTATTAGGAAATAAATAAATAGGACATGCTTGTAAAAGGTATTCCAATCTATAAGGAAACATTTAGAGAGATTGCTTGAGATACAAGTCTCAATAGCCGGGCTATATAAGTAAGGGTCTGTAATCTTTCGGGGTAACAAGCAAATAAAGAATTTTATCCCAATCTTCCTGCCTCCTCTCCTCCCACGCGCCCCCCTCTCCTCCTCCCATTTGCCGCGTGCACACGCCGCCCAGCGCCCCTCTCGGGCCGCGCGCAGCCCTGGCCACCACCCCGGCGCGGCCACGCCGCCCCCCGCCACCATCGTCGCCGCCTCCATCCTCCTCCTCTCTTCCCCAATCTTCTCCAATTCACGTGTCGGTTCGGCCCAATCTAGTTGGAACGACAAATTTGGTATCCGGAGACCACTACGATCCACCCACCACCATGGACGCCGAAGCCAAGAAACTGATCAAGAACTTGGGGGATGAGATATTTGAATTTTTTCCCACAATAGAATGTCACTATGAGTCCATACGAGGCTAAAGGCGACAAAGTCAAGGCACGCAGCGATCGACAACGAATTAAAAAATGCACCATAGAGAAAAAGGAACAGTGAAAAGAGTACGTGGAATGCTCGGACCATTCGTTTGGTCAAGTAGCATTTCACCAAAGTATTCGGGGTATCGTTATTTATATTTTCCCAAAGGAAGGCATGTGATTAATAAACTAGCATGGCATCTGAATAGAAGAACATGTGTTTGCTTAGACCAAATTGTTCATAACGGGGGTAAGCAATAACGGTTTATGGATAGTGTGACACACACTTAAGAATCCACCGAAGAAAAAGAATAAAGGAAATAGATAAAGAATAAATGAATAACCCAATGGAGTAATTCTAATGTATCTAGTCATGGCCATACAAATGAATAGTTAGGATCATATGCAAACATGATTTAAGCATGGTTAGGTCTAGGATACCGGGGAGACCCCACTAGAAAGTCTCGCTTCCCACCAAGGCATTTACGAACCGCTCTGAGAACATACTGACGTGGAGGGGGATTTCAAGGGACGGTCAAGGCTTGTCACGACCAAACCGCCTACCCCTCAACCGTGGCATGCCCTCATATTCGCGGGGTGTCGTAATACCGGGCACCATGCCCGCATATCGAGCACTACTCTTGTCCCCCAGGATCCCCACTCGTCGAATGGACGGACTAGAACAAGAGCAAACCCGAAGGAACAACGAACCGATATCCCACCTCTAATCAAGTTAGGCATATGATGATCGATGATGAACGAGATGAACATGTCAAGATTATGATATGTAAACTATATGCTAGTTCATATACCAACACAAGAACATGAACAAGACTTACTCTAGTTCATAAGTTAGGCCAAGAACATAGATATAAGACTTGTAAATAGAAGAATGCTCCATAGAGAAGATGTATTACCAAGACACTTTCTTCTTGGAGACAAGCCCTCCTTGTAGCTCTTCTACTCCAAGTACTAACCAAGAACTAAGATGAAGAAGAAAGAAGAAGTAGAAGAAGAGAGAGAGGTAGAGGTGGTAGAGAGAGGAAGATTGTTTGGTTTCTTGGACTCCAAGTGGTGTGTGTTAAGAGAGGGAGAGAGGGGGACTACTTATACACTTGGAGGAGGGGCCTAAGTGCTAATTTACACCAAAACCGACCAGTAAACCTTCCTAATCTGAGCAAACCGACCATCCCATGGCGGGAATCCCCATTTGGCGGGTGCACGAACCGCCTCCCCCGAGGCCGGGCGAAACCGCCTCGGGGAGGGTACGGCCGCACCGGTGGTGGTGGCGCGCCCCCTTGGCTCGGCCGGCCGGGTCTCGGTGGGGTGTCTTCCTTCGTCTTGAAAAGTTGTGGGCCGGGCTTGGCTCGGCCCAATTTTAATGTTTTGGGTCGATTTGCTCCCCGGGCTTGTGTTTTGCAATAATGCGCTTCCCGGATGGCGTACTTTGGTCGATTTTCCACTTGCTTTTATTATAAATCAGTAAAATAAAATAATAGACACTACAAAGTGGAATTTTATTAGTGATAAATGTATATGAGTATAAAAGGTATAGTTTTACTCCCTTTATGGTAGTAAGTTGAAGGGAAAAATATGTCGTTAATGACCGTCAACAAACTCCCCAAGCTTACCCTTTGCGCGTCCTCGAGCAAAAGAGATAAGTATTTGGTTGTTGATCGAGGAGTTGCTACTATGCCGATTACGTTTTACAAGTGCCAAGGTTATAATAAGATGTTCTACTAGAGTTTGAATAAAATGGCACATCTTTTTCTCACCCTTTATTACCTTTCATCGTAGCGGGGCTTTTTAGCTTTTCTCAAAGTCTTGGGCGGTTGCCGGATAGAACGGTTATAACAGAGAGATGCTTATCATTCATCCTTTTGATCAACTTTTTATCCGGGGTTTATTTATTTTGATAATTTTTATTTTTGAGAAAGTATGGGCTTTATTGCTATATATATATATATATATATATATATATATATATATATATATGGAGAGGTGGGCTCTTCTCGCCCTAGACTTTTGTCTTTTATTTCCTCTCTTTTTTTTTTTTTTTTAGAGATGTGGGCTCTACTCGCCCTCGGACACATGTCCATTTTTATCTCATTTTTTTTCTTTCTTTTTTTTTTTTAGCATAGCCCATATCATTTCTCTTTTCTTTCAAAGTAGATTCCCTGATGTCAAGTTTCTCTTTTTGGACGAAATCATAGCAAATCCATTTGTACCATATCATACTTGGCAACAACTTAGACTAGATAGAGCCTATGCAACCCACTTGAATCGGGTTTTTCAGGGATGAGTTTTTAGACTTAGCCACTAAATCCAAACTTTAGAGAAATTCAAATTATAAACTAGGCACGGGTGAAACATAAGACAGAGCAACTATTCATCATTTCAACAAGGGACTAAGACTAAATATTTTTATAGCTCATATATATAAGCATTAAGGCACATAGAAGAGCTACTTATTTTATTTTTGGATTTTTTTTTTTTTAGTTTTAGTTATCTCTTTTTTTTTCAATGCAAGATTGTTGAAATTTAAACAGGCTAAAAATAAAATAAAAATTGATGAAAGTAAATATGCAATGCAATGTTACCTCGGGGGTCCTCCCCCAAGCTATCTGGAGGCCCGTGGGTGTCTTTATTTATTTTTGTTCTTTTCTAAGATAGCTGCCGTTTTACCTTCGGCGGAGGGTCCACTTTTTTGAGTCCGTGGATCGGGACCTTCTCCAATTTTGTCGTTTGATGGTGCACCGCTCTCGGAGATACGGAGGGCTGCACTTCTTTTTAGCTTCCACACCTTTTGAGGAGGAGCGTATTTCTTTTGTTTTGGTTCTTCCTTTGTTTCCTTTGGTGTGGAGCTACCTTCCTGGAGCCTTTTGTCCTTTTGTAAAGATGGGAGCTTTTTCTGCTCCTTCTTCGGTTTAGGAGCTGTCTTTTTCTTTTGTTCCCATCTTTTATTTTTGTTGACTGCCTTGGAGGTGTTGCCGGTCTTTGAGGGCTGGATTTCTATTTCTTTAATGCCCTGCTCCCCATATTTTATCCGGATCATTTTGCACTCTTCTGAGATTCGGGGCCTGAATTCGAATTTTTCTTCATTACCATTGATATTGAAGCGGATTTCTCCTGCCCCAACATCAATCTGTGCCCCGGCGGTGCTCAAGAATGGTCGTCCAAGGATGAGTGGTGTATCTTTAGTGAATTCCATGTCCAACACCACAAAGTCAACTGGGACAAAATACCCTCGGATTTTCATAGGTATGTCCTCTGCAATCCCTGCTGGATACCTTATAGATGAGTCTGCCAGCTGTAGTGGCATAGATGTTGGCTCTAGATTTGTATGTTTGAGTTTGTCGAAGACTCGATTTTGGCATGACACTAACACCGGGCGCCCGGATCACATAAAGGCGTGGTTGAATGTTTGTGTTCCAATTGAGACGAGGAATTGTAGGGCATCCTGGATCTTTCTTCTTCTCAGGCAGACGATTCAAGATAGCGGCACTACATTCTTCGGTTAACTTCACAACTTCTGTTGTTGGTAGTGGCCGCTTGTTTTGGATGATATCCTTTATGTACTTGGCATATGACGGTACATGGAGCATGTCTAGGAGTGGCACGCTTACATGTACTTTCGGATCATCTCCATAAACCGAAAGTGAACTGCTCATCCGATTAATCCGCCTTCTTGTTCTTGTGGTGAAGGGTAGGTGCGTTGTGTCCGTATATTCCAATGGCACCTCCTCCACTTCTGGCTCCTCTGCTACCTGTGGGGTTACCTCTTCAAGCAGCTTCTCTTTCTGTTTCCTCACCGCAGAGTTGGGATTTGGTGGATCACGAGTAGATCTTCCCCCTCTGGTAGTCACTGCATTTATGCTCTCCTGGGGGGCTTTAGATTGTCTTGAAGCTTTTTCTCCAACCATTCTTGGGAGGCGAGCGGCTAGCCCGGGATATTTGTGTTTCAATCTTCTTGTTGAAATTTAACTAATTTGTCATAGTGGAGTTGAGTCCATCCGACTTGCTGCTGACTCCTTCTAAGATGTTATCGATGCGGCTCATCTTGTTGGTGAGGTTTTCGTTGATCTTGGCTTGGCCCAATACCAGGTCCTTCAATGACGGCCGCCCGGGGTTATAATTGGAGTTGTACCCACGGTTACCTTGGAATGGTGGCTTGGGCTGGTTGTTCCGACCTTTGCGAGGTTGGCGATACCCGTTGTTGTTGTTGATGAAGGCGGCTTCTTCACGGGTCTCGGGCGCTTATCCCCTCGAGTGGCCAACTTCACCACACGTCTCACACGTCATGTGAGCGTCTCGCGTGGCGTAAACCGGGCGGCTGGCTGGGTAGTAGAGTCGTCTTTGCGCTCCTCCGGTTTCTTCAGCCCGAAGATCCATTTTTGCGGCAAGCATATCCTCCTCCTTCACGGTATGCATGCCTTTTTGTGTTTTGGCTAGGGTTCTGTCTTCCCCCCCTCACGATTTGCCACCATTTTGTCGATCGGGGCTGTTACCGATCTATGGTGGCGATAAGAATGCGCCACCAGCGGCGTCTAGGTGCCCTTCGATATGGCCGTGAGACCATTGTAGAAGTTCGGAGCACCCGGCCGGTTCTCCATCCCGTGCAGCGGGCATGCTAGAATGTATTCTTGCGGCCTTTCCCACGCCTCGGAATGGGTTCCATTGATGTCTGGCTGAAAATTGGCTATCCTCCCCCTCGGGGCATTGGTTTTGCCCATGGGGAAGAACTTAGCCGAGGAACGCCGCGAACATTTGGCCCACGCATCTTGACGACTTCCTTGTCCTTGTAGAACCACCGCTTTCGCCTTCCCCACGAGAGAAAGGAAACAAAGCGGAGCCCGATAACGTCGGGTTCGGCGTCCTTGATGACGATTGTGTCGCCGCGGCTCAAGGAAGTGTTAGAGATGAGCGTTGGCGTCCTCGCTAGGCGATCCACGTAATGGACGGCTCGCACCATGGTGATCGGCCAGGCGCGATTCAAAGTTTTTGTCGCCACATTCACCACCGGTCCGGTGGAGCGTTAATGGACAGGCGGGAGTAAGAAATCGCGCGGCGACCCAGGCCATGGCTTGAGATGCGGTTGGTGCGGGGATGTCGGTTTCGACCGTCGGGGTTCCGGCCGAAGAAGAAGCGGCACGAGACCTGTTCTTCCTTAGGAGTGCCTGCGGATCGGAGATGAAGTTTTCGGCGTGAGGAAACGACATACACTATCTGTTTTCACCCACAACGGAGAAAACATAAAAGATTAGCCTCAGATGAGGAAATGGTAGCCACGCCGCACGGTTCATATTCATAGCCAGCTATTTATTTTTATTTTTTTTTCACAATGCCTTCCCGCAACGGCGCGAAATGCTTGTTGACATTTCTTAGCGCAATCAAAGGAAACAGTATAAAACCCGTCCCCAAATAACGGCGCCCGAAATGCGCCGTGACATTCCCATGTAAAACCACCATGTCGGTGATCCGAAAGGGATTGTCAACGGGATAGATCTTGCAATCTTAGATATTTCATCCGCAAAGCGCACGGATCTATCATTGTAGCATTTCACCCTTAAGTATTCGGTATATCGTTATTTATATTTTCCCAAAGGAAGGCATGTGATTAATAAACTAGCATGGCATCCGAATAGAGGAACATGTGTTTGCTTAGACCAAATTGTTCATAACGGGGGGTAAGCAATAACGGTTTTATGGATAGTGTGACACACACCTAAGAATCCACCAAAGAAAAAGGATAAAGAAAATAGATAAAGAATAAATGAATAACCTAATGGAGTAATTCTAATGTATCTAGTCATGGCCATACAAATGAATTGTTAGGATCATATGCAAACATGATTTAAGCATGGTTAGGTCTAGGATACCGGGGAGACCCCACCGGAAGTCCGCTTCCCACCAAGGCATTTACTTAACTCCTACGTAACATACGAACGTGGGGGGGATTTCAAGGGACGGTCAAGGCTTGTCACGACCAAACCGCCTACCCCCTCAACCGTGGCATGCCCTCATATTCGCGGGTGTCGTAACACCCGGGCACCATGCCCGCATATCGAGCACTACTCTTGTCCCCCCAGATCCCCACTTTCGTCGAATGGACGGACTAGAACAAGAGCAAACCCCGGAAGGAACAATGAACCGATATCCCACCTCTAATCAAGTTAGGCATATGATGATCGATGATGAACCGAGATGAACATGTCAAGATTATGATATGTAAACTATATGCTAGTTCATATACCAACACAAGAACATGAACAAGACTATACTCTAGTTCATAAGTTAGGCCAAGAACATAGATATAAGACTTGTAAATAGAAGAATGCTCCATAGAGAAGATGTATTACCAAGGCACTTTCTTCTAGGAGACAAGCCCTCCTTTGTAGCTCTTCTACTCCAAGTACTAACCAAGAACTAAGAAGAAGAAGAAAGAAGAAGTAGAAGAAGAGAGAGAGGTAGAGGTGGTAGAGAGAGGAAGATTGCCGGTTTGCCGGACTCCAAGTGGTGTGTGTTGAGAGAGGGAGAGAGGGGACTACTATACACTTGGAGGAGGGGCCTAAGTGCTAATTTACACCAAAACCGACCTGTAAACCTTCCTAATCTGAAAGCAAACCGACCATCCCATGGCGGAATCCCCATTTGGCGGGTGCACGAACCGCCTTCCCGAGGCTAGGCGAAACCGCCTCGGGGAGGGCGCGGCCGCACTGGTGGTGCGCGCGCGCACCACCACCCCGGGCTCTACCGCCCCGTCTCGGTGGGGTGTCTTCCTTCGTCTTGAAAAGTTATGGGCCGGGCTTGGCTCGGCCTAATTTTGATGTTTTGGGTCGATTTGCTCCCGGGCTTGTGTTTTTGTAATAACGCAGCTTCCCCGGATGGCGTACTTTGGTCGATTTTCCACTTGCTTTTTATTATAAATCAGTAAAATAACATAATAGACACTACAAGTGGAATTTTATTAGTGATAAATGTATATGAGTATAAAAGGTATAGTTTTACTCCCTTTATGGTAGTAAGTTGACGGAAAAAATATGTCGTTAGTGACCGCCAACAGCCCGCCGCCCACGCCGCGCCACTACGCCGCGTCCCCGCCACGCCGCCACCATCATCGCCGCCTCCATCCTCCTCCTCTCTTCCCCAATCTTCTCCAATTCACGTGTCGGCCCGCCCAATCTAGCCGAACCCGACATATTTTTATATATTTCATATTATTATACTCCGCAAGAAATAAGATTTTTATTTTCATGATCGGATCATCACAAGGTGTACATGCATGACGAAATGTGGCATTCGACCATAATCATGGTCATCGGGAGCATTGCATCATCATCAAAATGCATATTAACAAAACATATGTGTTACGGAGTATGTGTTAAGTACTCCCTCCGTTTCTAAATAAGTGTCGTCATTCATTGGCGTGCATGCCACAAGTTCGACTTTCGGTTTATAGAAAATACGTACAATATTTGTGTCATCAAATAATTTTGTTAAAAAACTAGATACAAATATCTTTTCGATGATACTAATGATGTATTAAGAATACTAAAATTGTAGGAAACATAAATGACACTTATTTACTTACGGACGGAGGGAGTAGTCTTTAAACTAACAATTTGGTACATTAACAGACGGTCTCGAATGGTTCGGCAGATTGTTTTGTCACTATGCCGAGTTATGCTATGTAGGATGTTCTAGAAAGGAAGCTAGATGGTCTCGCGAGAACAATTCAACAACAACAACACAATTTATGAGGTCTATTAACCTTAATTTGTAGGGTCCGATTCACCACCGGCACATTTTCACCAAAAACGAACACCGAACCGAACCGAAATCTCGGTTTTTCGGTTCGAGCTTCGCAAGTTTTGGAAAGTTCGGTGTTCGGGCCGGTTTCGGTTCCAATGCCAAACCACACCACAACAACCAAACCATTCGTTCGCAAAGCATAGGGAGCAAAAAGACATAGCGCGGAAACAACCTATCGGCCTAGCCCACCAAGACCAATTCAGCTATTCCACTGATCCACTCAGCACTGATCCCCACCCAACTGCACGCCCGCACCCAGCCGTAGACGACCTCCCACTAGCATCTCGCCATATCGTTTCCTCCCTCCTAACCCTATCCCACGGACGGGAGGAGGAAGCCATAATCCCCATGGCATGGAGGCGGCGGCGGCGCGACATCACGGCAACGTGACAACGATAGCGACGGCGACCGCGGTGGGGTGGCGGCGGCTGCGTGGCGTGGCTAGCGGTGGTGCGAAAAGTGCGGCGGTGGGTGCGGCGGCGTCGAGTTGGGCGCGGCCGTAAAGAGCCTCCGCGACAAAGCGGGAGGGTGCGGGTGGCGTGGCGCGGCGCGACTCCACATGAGATCTGCGGTGGATGAACACGTCGATAGGAAGACTTCGATTTTTCGGTTTAAAACAAAAACCGAATAGAAAAACCGAACTCGATTTACGTTATCTTGGTTTTACGTGAGACCGACAGGTCCTGTAGTTCAAAACCGAATTTATTTTTTATCGAACCAAACCCAACCAATCGGTTGGTTTTTTCACCGAACGCCGGGGTGAGGTCTGATTGGTAGGGTGAGGTCTCATTGGTTGGCTTTAAATCCTTGCCCGGCCAAAACTATGGCATGCCAAAATTTGTAGAGCTATGTTGATAACCACAATTTGCAATAATGTCATAGATTTGATCACAGAGAGTTGAGAAAAAATTGACAAAGATTTGGAAAGCCAAATGTGATAAGTTGGCCAAGTTTTGGTAACCAATCAATCACTAGCCAAAATCATGGCTTGCCAAATCCATGTTTTGGCATATTTTGGTCGCCAACCAATCGGGGCTACGTTTTCCAAAAATTGGCACACCAATATTTATGTCTAAAGTTTTGGCAAGTCTCTAGAAAAGTATTAAACTACACAAAAAGAGAAAATTAGTAAGGCTTAATTTGCAGCCAACCAAATGCACACTTATGTTTTTGCCTAACTTTGCCGACCTTGATTTTGGTAAGCCTTGTCTTGGCTTGCCATAATTTTGGTTGGACAAAAATTGGTAGCCAATCAATCGGTGATAATCCCATCTCTCAAGACAAATGGCACCAACACACAACAATAGCACTATATCTTCTCACTCTTTCTCCACATATCAAACCCCCTCTCTATGGCAACAACCAAGAAAAAGGGAGAAGAACTCAAACAAGAAGAAGAAGAAGAAGAAGAAGAAAGGGATGAGGAGGGTTTTTTTTTTTTTTACAACAACGGTTACGCTAATAATTGATTTTGGCTAATTTAATAGAATTCTGAGAGAGAGAATAAACTAAAACAAGATGAAGCAATAACAAACGAACATGGTCAAATATCCCAAGCATCCCCATAGCAGGCTGCACTAGTAGAAATGTGTACATCAATGACCATTCTATCATGATGTTGGTAACTTTGGTCACAGAACAATCTCATTCTGTGTTTAAAGTTTTACGTTGGTCACAAGTCACAAGTGACGGAGCTGAGGGGTGATGAATAGTGACTAAATGCTCAGCGGTGTCATAAATGAACAAAACAAATTGGTCATCGATAATCTTCCTTGTTTGGCACACCAGAATGACGAAACGAGTTGGTCAAAGATTAGATTTGGGCTGCGTCATTGATAGTTTAGGTCGTTTGGCCCACCTCCACAAGCCGCGTCGTAGATAGTTGACGTCGTTTGGCCCAGTCGAAGAAGTTGTGCTGCGGGCCGACTTGATGACCTATTTATTTGGTTATTTTTGCAAAAAAAAATTGCTCTAAGGGAGCTTTGAACACATGACCATAAGACACAAATAGGAGCGTTACCACTTTGCACGGGACAATGTTTCTTGGCAAATGCATGTAAGTTTTTAATTTGTGGCCTTCAACATGTTAATCGAATGATGGATCACTTAGATACCAGGTCACGCTCCACTTGGCCTCCTATCTTTGGAAAACAGCCCACAAACTCAACCAGGCCCACTTGTCACGCTCCACCTCGCCTTGGCCCATAACATTTTTTTGCGAATGGCCCAACAACCGATCACGCTAAGCCTTGGCCCAGGGCGCGCTCCACCTCGCCCCTTAAATATTTCTGCAAAAAATGACAAGCCAAAGGGGGTTCGAACTCACAATCAGGCGCTCTATAGGTAAACTATGTTACCGCTGGGCTATTCAACTCCATGTTTTTGAATTACCTCTTTCTTTTTATATAATATATATACACGTACACGTTTCAAGACCAAGCAGCCTATATACCTCACACCTATATACCTCACAAAGTTCCCAGCCTAGCATCTAACGTGGCTGCGTACCCCTAGCCCACTCACGGGTGTGGATGTCACCCACCCATTTTTTTGACCCATTTTTTGCAAAAAAATGGCTGTGTGCCCCTAGCCCACTCACGTGTGTGGATGTCACCCACCCATTCCAATCAAGAAATAACCTTCTTTTTTTGCAAAAAATGGCTATCAAGGAGATTTGAACCCATGAATACTTGATAGATAGTTAGAGTCTTACCACTAGAGCACTCAACCTTTGTTGTGTAATGCAGGTAAGTTTTTGTACTTGTAATATTTCACCACATCTAGGAGTCTAAAATATTTGCTCCAATTGTTAAAGTAGAGAGTTTATTATAACTCATTATATTAGTTCTAAAAATTATGAAATTTTTATGCTAGCTTACTTTTCACGTGTATGATTTGTGATAAAAAATTTCATGATTATTGGATATAGTATTAGTAAGTTATCAATTATCTTGCAAAAATATAAAAAATATGCTTCATAATGGGTTAGAACCATGAAGCAAGAGCATCTTAATACACTTGTCTTTCCATTGAGCTACAACAACTCTTGTGTCAATGGATGAACTTTAAGCGTATATATATGAACCATCTACGCTAGCAAGTAATGCACCCTCCACCATCCACTCTCGGCACAAATGGCACCAACACACAACAATAGCACTATATCTTCTCACTCTTTCTCCACATATCAAACCCCCTCTCTATGGCAACAACCAAGAAAAGGGAGGAGAACTCAAAGAAGAAGAAGAAGAAGAAAGGGATGAGGAGGGGTTTTTTTTTTTTTTTTACAACAACGTTCTGCGATAATTGATTTTGGCTAATTTAATAGAATTCTGGGGAGAGAATAAAACTAAAACAAGATAAAGCAATAACAAACGAACATGGTCAAATATCCCAAGCATCCCCATAGCTAGAGTGGAGAAGTGCTCTCACCCTCCGATCCAGCTTGTGGGGGGTGGGGGAGGGGGGACTAACGTGCAAGGAGGAGGAATAACCACAATTTACTAGAGAGTTGAACAAAAAAAAAATCTACACGGATTAGTCTGATGGGTTTGCAGTAAAAGGTGAAGAGAACAAAGTGAAGTTACTAAAAACTCTTTGTATGACTTGAAATAAGAACCTAAACAATGGCATGGAAGGTTTGACAAAATTCTAAGTTCAACGGGCTTTGCCATTGATGGGGCTAGCAGATGTAGTGTCTTGGTTCAGTATCTAAAATTTGCCAACCAAAGATTTGTTTTGGCTATCATTTGGTAGTCTGCCAAAACTTGTCAATCTCTCACATTTAAACTTGCCAAATCTACAGTAAAAATTTTTACCTAGCTTTGGCTTGCCAAATTGTTGGCATAGTAAAATTTGGCTACAACCAAGTAGGCTCGTACTCCTGTTAAGCTTGAATTTTGTTTTACATTATTTCGACTTGTTTCAGCTTATTCTCTCTTACAAAACATTATTTAATTAACCAAAATCAGGAGGCTTTTTACATGCCGTGATACTACTTCGACTAGTCCTAGGCAAACTTGTTGTCAATAATATTACTTTTCCACCGGACACGGCGATACCATCTACAAACAATCGGCTTAGTTATTGTTGTACGAGTGTTGTTGTGCTGCATCATGTTGCTACAATGCATCAGCTGAATTTGACCACATCAATTCCTAAGCCATTTGTTATGGTGATTCCCTGCTCCTTGTTCTAGTTTGAGCTTGTTTTAGAAATTATTTTTCGTCTTTAAACATATTAATTAATTTAGTCAAAATCAGCCGGGTTACATACCATTCTATTGCTTGCTGTACTGCCTTGTCTATTTGTGCTAATACTAATTTACGAGAATAACATGCTGTATTTAGTTAGTGCTTGAATCATGCATAATACTACATCTATCATGATTTATATGTTTTTTTGATATAACTCAAATACCTAACTTTCCAATATCTTTTGCACTTCACTTAAAGTTTGGTTCTTCAAGTATTTATTTTACAACAATTACTACAAAGCCTCTCTTACTAAGTGAACAATTCTTTTTAGATAATATTCTCTCCGTCTCACAAATAAACACAATTCTTCGACTTTAACGATTCATGTTTGACCATTCGTCTTATTTAAAAAATTAATAAGTACTATTTATTTTGTTATGACTTACTTTTTAAGTTAGAGATATTTTTATAATGATGTATTTATTTTATTGTTTTTATAAAAAAAAAACAAGACGAATGGTCAAAAAGGATTCGTGGAAGTTAAATGTCATGACCCAAGAAATAGAGCCCCGGAAGGACAGGCCCGTCGGGCCCGAGAGCACCAGCTGCGCCGCCGGGCGGCGCGCGTCGCCGCTGCCTCCCCTCCCTTCCGCGGATTCATCGGCAATTAATTCAGCGATAAAGGAGGAAATTATCTAAAATTATCTTAGGCTTTTTGGTGTGCAAGGGGAGACCCTTATTAGGAAAATAAATAGGATATGCTTGTAAAAAGGTATTTCAATCTATAAGAAAACCTTTTAGAGAGATTGCTTGCGATACAAGTCCCACTAGCCATTTATATAAGTAAGTAAAGTGCATGTCTTTCGGAGTAACAAGCAAATAAAGAAAAATACATCTCAATCTCACCCTGCCTCTCCCCACGCCGCGCACCCCATCCCACTAAGAACCGCCGCCGCCACAGCGCCGCCCCTCTCCACCCCACGCGCCTCCTTCCTAGCCCGACGAGCGGCGACCTCGTGTGTCAGTTCCGGCCCCATCTAGCTGGGTTCGATATTAAATAATTGCATTTATTTGTGAACGGAAGGTGTCTGGAGGAAGCTATCGCACTCACAAAGAACTTTAGACAAATGAAAGTGAAAGAAAAGCAATCGTGTGAACCGTGCAGGGCCAGGGGATTTCTCTGGAAAGTGTAATAATTGTGGACAGCAGTGGAGATAGCTCTAGATGTCTCAGGAATGGGTAGTACTAGCTCATGGATGATCCCCTATAAATACCCTGTCACCCACAGAGCCGCAATCCAACCAAGAAATCACATCACAGAAGGGCGAAACTCCATAGCAAAAAAGCATTACTCCCTCCGTCCAACAAATATAAGCACATCTACGATTTGAATTTTTTCCCACAATAGAATGTCACTATGAGTCCATACGAGGCTAAAGCTGACAGTGCAGCACCTGCAAGCGATCAGCAACGAATTAAAAAATGCACCATAGAGAAAAAGGAACAGTGAAAAGAGTACGTGGAATGCTCTGGACCATTCGTTTGGTCATTGCCGAGGCCAGCAGGTCCTCCTACAAACTTTCTGATGGTGGCAACCAGGATGTTTTAGAGGGGTAGTTTCGTAATTTTGGCTTTGCCTTGGTTTTGGTGTCCAAACCTAAACGTGGAATTATTTGTTGGACAGAGGGAGTACCCTACTCTACTCGCTGAAGCACTCTTGCAGTCCACCGAGTTCTGTTCATTCAGACGCAGAGCATCGACAATGTCGCTCGTGAGGCGCAGCAACGTGTTTGACCCCTTCTCCATGGACCTCTGGGACCCCTTCGACAACATGTTCCGCTCCATCGTCCCGTCGGTCTCCGGCGACTCCGAGACCGCCGCCTTCGCCAACGCGCGCATCGACTGGAAGGAAACGCCTGAGGCGCACGTCTTCAAGGCCGACCTCCCCGGCGTGAAGAAGGAGGAGGTCAAGGTGGAGGTGGAGGACGGCAACGTGCTGGTCATCAGCGGCCAGCGCAGCAAGGAGAAGGAGGACAAGAACGACAAGTGGCACCGCGTCGAGCGCAGCAGCGGCCAGTTCCTCAGGCGCTTCCGCCTGCCGGAGAACGCCAAGACGGAGGAGGTGAAGGCCGGGCTGGAGAACGGCGTGCTCACTGTCACCGTGCCCAAGGCCGAGGAGAAGAAGCCTGAGGTGAAGGCTATCGAGATCTCTGGTTAAGCATCCATGGACGTGGGCGTGGTTGGAAGGTGTACTACTACTGTGATGTGATGTTCCGTGGTTGTCCCGTTGCACTGTGGCGGAGGATGTTTGCTGTGTCTTCTACGATATGCACTGTGGCGGAGGATGTTTGCTGCGTCCTCGTGTGGTTCATGTATTTTCCCTTTGAATAATAATAAATAAAATCGGTTTTTCCATATGGATCGGCTGCTTCTGCTTGTATTTGTGTGTACGGAGATTATGGTGTATAGTTTTGTCTCAGGTTGTTCATGTGAGTGCTTTTTCTACCTAATAATGCCGCCAAGTTTTAACTTTTCTACGTCCACAAAAAAAAAAAAAAAAAATCGTCCCCCGCTGAGGAATACTAATTTTGTCTACACCACAATTGTACCTAGAAAAATAACATATTTCAAATTAACACTCTAGATTTAATCTCAGCTTTCTTTCTTCTTACTCATAATCCAAGGGTCAAGATTGGTTGTGTCAACCTTATCAGCCGCCCGCACCCCTAACGAAAGCCTAACGCTGTGCCGCCGCCGTTAATCACGCGCGCGCGCGAACCGTAATCACGCGCGTGAACCAAACTCATGGTTGTGTCAACCTTATCAGCCGCCCGCACCCCTAACGAAAGCCTGACGCTGTGCCGCCGCCATTAATCACGCGCGTGAACCAAACTCACGCCCACTCCATTGTCCGAAGATTGAAATAAAACAAAAATCAACCGTGTGCATGCACGGGACATTGCTATTTTTAAGTCCAATATAAAAACCAGCAATCATCTTGCAAATTGAGTCTCCCTTGCCGATGCCGTTCCTTTGCTTGATTGACGCCAAGACTGCATGCAAGACATATCCATTAATTCTTTTTCTTATTCTTCTTTCTATAAATATCCATTTTGATTTTTTTTTTTCCGTCTTTATGTTTCCTTGCTACCCCATTTGAAACACGTTGGATCGCTTGCAGCAGAGACAAACAAGCAGTACATATGAATCCATCGAACAGGCGCCGGTGCCGCCACCACCGTGTAATCACAGCACGTCAACCTCGCATCTGGACCTGCCCATGATAAAGGTGTTCATCGAGGATGGTCGTCGGGAAAAGTCGCATGGACGCCTGCGGAGGTAATGCCTACAAGGAGGTGATCTACATCAACGGGGCGAACAGGAGCTTGCGCAGACAAGGTCTTGTTCGACCCTCCTCTACCAAAGGCGAGCATCCCGCCACATGCTAGGTATACTCGCCCCTCTCTTGCCTTCTTGAATCTTGATGTGTGAAAAAATAATGGAGATCTGAACCCGATATAAGCCATTTTGGCTCTCTAGAAAAGGGTTCCTATACCAATGGCGAGTGGAGACCGGTCGGCGATGACGCTGAGATGCAGCTGCGACGATGTGCACCAGATGGATTCCGTTCTGATTATGGTTCGTACTTGTACTCCGTTGCTCATTGCTCCCTAGCAATCTTTAATTGCAGCGAATTAACAACGTGGACCTCGCCACCATTGGCCAGTGGGAACAAAGATCTCGGCGTATCTTATTAGGGGGTAGGTCCATCATTGTCTCTTATACTACATTTTTTTTTTCCAATGGCGCATTTCAAAAAAAAAAAAAAAAAGCGAGGATGGAATTCTTAGTTGACATTTTGAAGAGGGACACAAAAAAAATGTATATAATATATATGGTTATATACAATTGCGTGTGACTTAAGCTTTCGAAAAAAATGTCGTTGTTTGGTATTCTCATGTGAATCCTAGAAATAAAGTCATTATGTTAGCACGGGTAATATACTAGTGTTAACTAGAGAGAGCATATGGAGGTTACAATGCTTTTTTTTTTTCAACCTTAGGGTAATGCTCGCCTATAGAAATGGAGAGCAAGAGACAAGATCTCTCTCTGTCTTGTCCAGATTTAGAGGTTGATTGGTTGGCTAATTTTTGTCCAACCAACCAAAAGTCAAAACTTACGTTTGTCAAAATTCACAAGTTACACCCTCGGTCCACAAATAAGTGCATTTCTTTGACTTTCACCATTACATTTTATTAAGAACTTTTCTAGAGACTAAAAGCCAAAACTTTAACCATAAACATTGGTGTCCAAAGTTTTGTTTGGGCAAACAAATTGGTGTCAATTGACCTGTTGTCAATTGATAATTACTAACTTGCCAAAACTTTGACCATAAACATTGGTGTCAATAGACTTTTCCCTTATTATTAATTACTATTTTGAACATGCCATGATTTTGTTTGGGAAAGGAAATTGAAAGCCAACAAGACAAGCCCTTATGACTACTCTCTTCATCCCACAAATAAACGCAACTTTAACTTCTACTCCCTCCTTCCACAAATAAGTGCACCTTTTGATTTTTGTAATTTTTGTTTGAACATTTGTCTTATTTAATTTTTTTTTTGTGTAAATAATAAAATAAATAAATTATTATAAAAAATATCTCTAACGAAAAATTAAGTCACAATAAAACAAATAACATTTATTTTTTAATGAGACGAACGGTCAAACATAAAACATAAAAATTAAATTTGTGGGACGAAGGGAGTAAAGTGCTAACTATTTCAAGGGCACTCAGCATGTCCATAATTCGGAAAGGATGGCAAACCATATCAAGAATAATTGAAAATATCTCTAGTAATAACTGCTTGCGGGGTCATATAACACGAGAATTGCGCTCATCCGGAACATAGTCGTGGAGAGCAATTCGTTTTTGAACTAGAATGTCGATTCTGTGTATCACGCGTCCGCACCACCGTGTCCCAGACAAGCCCTTTGCCGAGTGCTGAATGACCCAGGGTAAAAAAATACATGGACAGTGAGAAGACGGTGATGAAAACTTTGCCGAGTAACATGACTGAAAAATACTCGGCAAAGTAAATGGTGATTGACCTTAAGAACCCTCATCAGTCTAATTACCCAATGAATACGGGGGATTTGAGCGAATGGGCCCGAGGATTCGCATGGATGGTGAAACTGAAGATGTGCCCAGCTGAACAGGATAGGCACTGTCCATCTGCCAGCGGGCCATAGCAATCATCCGCGATCACTTGGCTTTGCCATAGCCTTGTTCGTTTGGCTTATCGGTAAGCCAGCCGTAGGTCGGCCCGATCTTTCTCTCCGCGATGTCGGTAGGCCGTAGGTCAGCCGATTTTCTCTCATAGCATCAGCACCTGCCACGGCCAGCCAGCCAAACGAACAGGGCGCTTTGGATCAAAGCATCCATCCAGAAACCAGCTGGAGCCTACGCAGAACAAATCAAAGACCATTTCTAGAAAGAAACAGAAGGAAAAAGAGAGAAGGAAAATAATACCTGACCGTGAGCCGAGAGGACTCCAGATTGTTCATGAGAAACTAACGTCCCCATCCAGGCATCAGCTCCTATAAATAACCCTTCCTCGGCTGCAACTCTGGCCGTCGAGAAAAAAGCACAAGTCGAAAGAGCCTCAAATCCACTCGCACTCTCTCCCGCGTTCACTAATCCAATCCAACCAACAACAATGTCGCTCGTGAGGCGCAGCAACGACGTCTTCGACCCCTTCGCCGACTTCTTGGACTCCTTTTTTTTTTTTTTTTTTTTTTTTTGATAAGTCGACGGGGGGAGAGGATCCCCCACCTGATTATCATTGTTGGTGGGGCAAAAGCCAAATGTTTGAAATACATTTTGTTACAAATTCAGATTACAAAAGTTTTACATTGCCGAAAACAGAGCAGAACACCAAGCATCACCGATCCCCTTGTCCTTCTTTGGCAGACGTGCGGTCCAAAGCACAGCTTCTGACCTGCAAGCCAGCAGCGATGCAGCGATCGTGCCTGTTTGATTCCTGAAGACAACTCCATTTCTCCTCTTCCATATGTGCCAACAACACAAGATCAAGAAGGTTCCAAAGTGCTTGGCCGGGATGTGACTTGGAGGCTGTATTTCCTGCAGTTTTCAAGGGTCCAGTCCGGCTGCGTTTGTATTTGGACTGCGTCCCAGAACTGACGAGCTGCCGTGCACCCAAAGATGATGTGTGCTGGAGTCTCTTCTGCTGCCTGGCACGTGTCGCAAGTGGTGTCATCAACAATCTTCTTCTTAATCAGATTGGTCTTGCACTGAATCCTCCCTTGGGACAGCAGCCACGCGAAGAAACGTACCCTCGGAGGAGCTTTGTTCTTCCATACAAATTTTGCCCATGGATCAGCACTGCAGTTGGCCATTTTCAGCATCTTGTACAGCAAGGAGGTATCAAGGTCACCATTCTTCTTGAAGAATAGACTTTGGCATCGATCTTTGCGAGGGGCAGTCGGGTGCTGCTCCATCAACCGCGTGACCTGAACCAGCTGTTCACGCGCCTCATTAGACCGTCTGGGCACCAAGCTTTCGTCGAGCAGACCATCCATTGCTTGTCTAACTGTTAGTTCCTTCAGCCTACAGTGAGTGTAAAGCTCTGGGAACCTGTCAGCCATGGAGTCGTCCCGTTGCCAAACATCATGCCAGAAAGACGTGGTGTTTCCATCCCCAATGATCACGGTGGTAACAGCCCGGTAGATCGGCAGAAGGGAGCGTAGCATGTCCCAGTGCTGACCATGCAGATTCCCGGTTAGCGACGCCACACAAGCGTTGTTCTGAACCCAGTTAGCCCACGACGATGGTTGATCTGAGTGCAGCTTATGTATGAGCTTAAGCAACAGACATGTGTTCTGTGTTTGCAGATCCTTGAGGCCCAGTCCTCCTGCCTCCTTTGTGTCACAAACATGTTGCCAGGCAATGAGGTTGTTGGCACCCGACGTTTGTTGCACCCCTGCCCACAGAAAGGAGCGCCGGCGCCGATCAACTTGATCCACAATGCCATGGGGGATCTCTAGAGCACACATAGCATACACCAGTTGGCTATCTAACACCGAGTCAACCAATGTGGCTCTTCCCATTTGATTGAGCACACTCGACTGCCACCCGGACAAGTACTTGTCAGTCTTTGCAATTTGTGGTGCAAAAGCGTTGAGCCTGAGCTTCGTGTTGGATAGAGGTAGCCCCAGGTATGTTTGCGGGAAACCTTCCTGTCTGCATCCCAGCGCTGTGATGCAGTCCGCAACTTTTCCTTCGTCCATGAATATCGGAACCGCGGTGCTTTTGGAGTAGTTGATTTGAAGCCCGGTTGCCACTGCGAACTGATCCAGCAGCATTCTCAAGACTTGCACATCTTGTACCTCTCCACGGACCAGCAACAGAGTGTCATCGGCGTACTGTAACACGGGACAGGCCACATCGTCCACCAATGGGTGTCTGATTCTAGTCTCATTCTTGATCATGGTCTGCAGCACATCTGCCACCAGGAGGAACAGGTAGGGAGAAATCGGGTCCCCTGCCTTAGTCCCCGTTTGCAAGTGATCCACGGGCCAGGGCAGCCGTTCACCATAACAGCTGTTTTGGATGATTGCAGAATGCATGTCATCCATCGCCTCCATTTGTCATTGAACCCTCTTGACTGAAGCACACAATCCAAGGCAGCCCAATTCACCGTGTCAAAAGCTTTGGCGAAGTCCAGTTTGACAACCAAGGTCGGCCTCTTCCTCTTATGACAGTGCTGAACTAGTTCCATGGCATAAACAAAGTTCTCAGTGATTGATCTCCCTTGTATGAAACCTGTTTGATCGATGTCCACCAGTGCCTTTATTTGTGTCTGTAGCCTAGTGGTCAATATCTTGGTGATGGTCTTGATGCTGCAGTTTTGTAGACAGATAGGCCTGAATGCATGAACTTGGGTTGCACCGGGCTTCTTTGGAATCAGGACCATGTGTGATCTGTTCAGCCTCTCCAGCTCAACCGTTTCATCGTGGAATGCAAGCAAAAGTTTCATGACATCAGACTTGACAGTATCCCAAGTTGCCATGTAGAAGCTTGGGCCGAAACCGTCGGGGCCAGGTGCACTGCAGTGATTCATGGACCTTATCGCCGCCTTGGCTTCTTGCTCGGTGAACTCCTCTGTCAACGCATCAGTTACCTTGGGCAGGTGTGTGTATAAATCCTCACAGCTAAAATTCCATGTTGACTGTCCCGATGTGCCAATGACGGACTTAAAATATTCCGTTACTGCCTGCACCTTAACTTCATGATTTGTTACCTGAACTCCATTCACCTCAATGCTTCGTATGTTGTTCTTCCTTAATCTTGCAGTGGCGTGGGCATGAAAGAACTTGGTGTTGCAGTCAGCTTCCCGAACAGCCTTGAACTTAGCCCGTTGTTTCCAGTAAGCGGCCTGCTTGGTGAGCTCCAGAGCAAGCCTGGAGTAGCACTGTTGGCGAAAAGAGATCTCATCTAGGGAAAGGCGACGATGCTCTTCAAACATGTCAAATAACTGAATTAGGAATTTGCAATTTGGGATGATGGAAGGTGGCGCCCTGTTACGCCTAGACCAAACCTTAGCCTCAGCCCGAACAGCCTTGAGTCGTCCAGCCAAGTTTCCAGCAGCATCGACGTGTCCATGAGCGCGAGACCAAGCCGGGAGCACTGACGGAAGGAAAGATGCATTGTGTAGCCACGCATTTTCGAAGCGGAAGTTCCTTGATTTTGGGGTTTGGGTGGACAAGTTGATGAGGAGTGGTGTGTGATCAGAGGTGGGGCGTGGAAGAGTCGAGAGATCGGCTGAGGGGAAGAGGTTGCCGAACGCAACGTTGTGGAACACCCGGTCCAAGCGCGCGAGCGTTGGCTCCTCACGCTTGTTAGTCCAAGTGTAGCGACAGCCCAAAAGAGGAAGCTCCAGTAGAGCCAACTCATTTATCTTGTCGTTGAAAGCGTTGATTAGGGACTGGTTGTTTAGTGGGGAGTTTTTGTCTAGTTGGGAGCGCACAAGGTTGAAGTCCCCAGCCAGCAGCCACGGGCCGGGGAAAGAGGGTTCCAGATCAGACAAGCAAGAGAGGAAGAGTGGGGAGTCCCTATGATCAGCCGGAGCGTAGATGTTGGTGACTGAGAATTTGTGCTCCGAAGTGGTTGAGGTGAAGGAGGAGGAGAGACAGTAGGTGTTGAGGGGTGGAGTGGGAGTCTAAACTCAGATCGTTCGAGTCCCAAGCAGTGAGCAGCCCCCCTCGGGAGCCATTAGCATCACAGGTAACGAAGGAGGACAGGTTGGGGGGGAGGAAAGAAGCCGCTTTGAAACGGTCGCATTCACTGAGTTTCGTTTCTTGAAGGCAAACGACCGAAGGGCCGGCCGAGCGTATTGCGTCACGAACGATTGTGCACTTCTCTGGATCGCCTAGACCACGCACATTCCAGCAAAGAAGGACAAACGATTTTGATTTTGAAAGCAATAACATTGATTAAACGAGAACACCGCTACACGACCAGCCCCGACCCACGACAAACTGGAGGTTAACGAGACACACTAAAAAGGAGGAACTCAAAAGTACAGAGGTTACATGAGGTAGCAGACTCAAATAAAAAAGTAAGAAGAACACAGTAAAAGAAAAACAGCCGACACACACACATTGCTGGTCGACCAAGGCACTGCAGGAGGTACACATCACACATGCTGAGGCGACACGGCGTCCACGGCGGCGCTGGTGGAGCAACCCAGGCCGGCCGCGCGAGCAATCTTGCGAATCTCAGACAACGCCAATGGCAGCTTGGTCCGCGAAAGGATGCCACGGCGTTGAACTTCCTTCTGAAGGTCCGCCGAGCATGCCTGGAGGGAGTCCTTCATGGCGCGCTGCTGCACGGCCTTGTCAGTGACGCTCACGTACTTCCCTTTGTCCATGGCAGCCAGCCGCTTGCTCTGGCGCCTGACAAACTGCGGTGGTGAAGCAAGCACGATCTCACGGCGTGCACGACGACGTGCCGGTGGAGCAGGCACCGGTGGCGGTGGCCCCAGCGCCGGGGACGCAAGCTGCTGGTACTCAACAGAGTCATCAGTAGACGGCGTCTTCCGCTCCCTCGTCCCGTCTGTCGTCGCGTCGTCGGGCCGCGACGCCGCCGCCTTCGCCAACGCACGCATCGACTGGAAGGAGACGCCCGAGGCGCACGTCTTCAAGGCCGACCTCCCCGGCGTCAAGAAGGAGGAGGTGAAGGTGGAGGTTGAGGACGGCAACGTGCTCGTCATCAGCGGCGAGCGCAGCAAGGAGAAGGAGGACAAGAATGACAAGTGGCACCGCGTCGAGCGCAGCAGCGGCAAGTTCCTCCGCCGGTTCCGCCTGCCGGAGAATGCCAAGACGGACCAGGTGAACGCCGGCCTCGAGAACGGCGTGCTTACCGTCACCGTGCCCAAGGCTGAGGTCAAGAAACCTGAGGTGAAGAGCATTGAGATTTCTGGCTAAGCGACCATGGACGCTGGATGATGAAGATATGGCGTGGAGGTGGAGGGTGATACTGTTTCCGGTCGTAATTGATTGATGGGTGTCAGATGGTTTACTGCAAGTGAAGTCTACTACTAATGTGTAATCAGTGTTCTGCATGTGTAATTGTGACTATATAAAAGTAAATAAAGCATCTACCTTTCCATAAAAGCATGAGACCTATTTCTATGCTCATACTCCCTCCGTCCAACAAATAAATATACATTATACTAGAAATATAAATATCTATTTTTGACAAGTCAATTAATTTTAATAAACATATACTAGAAATATAGTTAGCATACATAATAAGTATTACTATTAGTATTAAAAACTACTTCAAGCATTAATAACGAACAATATTTTCATAATGAACGTATTTTGAGGTAAAAACTTGAACATATTTTACTTCTCAAAGGGTGATATTAATATATTCCACTTGTAAAAAGAGTGATCTACATGGTCAAAATGTAGCCCCTTTGAGATAATTGTTGAGCTAGAAATAAAAAATTCGATCTTCTTAATACAATGATACGCAATGCTTTTACAAATTCCACATGTGTTGAACAGTACGCGAGTAAAAATTTCACTCATTCTATTTTGGTGCAGGGGACAACGCAATACTCTGCGCATGTCCCAGGTATGTTACTATTTCTAATTTAAGTCTCTTATTAAACAAGATTACATATTAAATCCTCACGTGAAGGCCACGATTTGTGTTGTGCTGAAGCACCGCCAAGCCAAGAACTTTGGTCCTATGCCTATGTCAGTGGCGTCACGAAACGAGGCAGCAAATAGAGGGTCAAAGGAACAGGGACAGGAGAGAGAACCTTCGGATAAGCGGCCAAGTGATGTCAGTTTCAGTGGATTACTGGTAGTATATGTGGTGGTGACTGGTGGGGCTAAAAAAGAGATAAACAGGGCCGCTTGAGCTACAGAGGAGAGCAAAGGGCTCACAGTGTAGCTTATGCTGTTTGTTTGCGGAGACACCAATCAGGTGGAGGTGGCGTATAATGAGTTCATCTCTTAAATTCAGTGTTAATTATTAGCTTAATAGAAATGAGGTGACCATGCATCAATCTATTTCATTCCCCAAACCAAATAAAAAAGTGAGAAATGAGTAAATGATCGATCACCTCATTCATCAAACCAAACCAATGTTGAAGGGTAAGAACCAAGGAGCAAGAAAGGCCTGTTTTGGTACAGATTATAGATCAGCTTCAAAAAGCAGTTGAAGTTGTTTTCCACCAAACAACCTCCTCCCACTTAGCTTCATCGTAGAAGCTCCGGAAAATGCGGTCTCACAGGCGTCGGGTGTTAGATGAAGCTGAAAAAACCTGCTTTGCTCAACTTCATCCCGCTCAAATGGGGCCTAGCACGACTTTGGCCAGATTTGCCCCGAGGGCCAGCGTGGAGCAGTGTCGTTGGGTGTCACAACACGATTGCAGGTGAGGGCACGCTCGCCGGGGCCGAGCCGCGTGGAGGTATGTCGCGCTGAGCGCGGGCCGCAGGGGCGGGCGTGGGCTGAAGCACGGCTGAGGGAGGCCACGTGGACGCCGGAGCACAACCCCTCAAGGCGCACTCGCCTGGCCGTGTGGAGGGGCGCGTGAAGGGGCTCGACTGGCCGGACCCCGCCCAGTACCGGCGGCGGGCAGGAGGAGACGGCTGAGCAGATGCGTCGACGCACAAGCAAGGCGAGCAATTGAGAATTGAGACGGAGTTGCGGATGCGGCCCCGCTTATGGATGCAGGAGGCGGCCGAATGGATAAGGCATGAGAGAGAATGAAATAGGAGAGAAAGAAAAGGAGGAAAAAAACATTATTGTCTTTTCATTCTCTTTTATCCCATGGATAGATCTATTTTGCCAAACAGTCCACCAAATTAGTTTCAGCTTCACCCCATAAGCTGCTTTTTAACCCACAGCTACAAAAAGCCGCTTCATTAGTGAAGTTGAGCTATACCAATCAGGCCCTAACTTTCTAACGGTTGTAGAATACAAATGACGTGGCTTAACGACTTAACGTGGTAGAGACCCTTTAGTGGGTGCTTGTGCCCAAATTTAATTCGATAAATAAGCTGTTACAGATTAGGCATTCATTATATAAACCAGAAGCAAATGAATCAACAAAAAAAATTGTATGTGTTTTATTCCCCTGAAATGTAAAGTTTCTAGGAAGCAAACATCTCCATAGGGGCTTACAAATTCAGTGCATTTTTCTTTTATTAGTAGTAAAAATAAAAAGAAAGAAACATCCGTGGAAAGAGCAGCACTGGAATGCTCCAGTACAACTGTAGCACGATGCATAGAGTGTGGTGGTAGGAAACCACTCGTAGCAGCTTTCCGATCGAGTGAAGTGCCAGGCTACCATCGACAAGGATAAGCGCTGCCCATTCCGGCATCGGGCCACACACCAACGTCCGGCAATCATTCTTCGTGGTTTTCCTTGCCAACCAAACCCCTCAAAAGCTTTGATCTACTCCGACATGGCTCTATTGATTTTTCCTGATGATCAGATCAAAAGTAGGTTACGGACACGCAGATGGGAAATCAAGATAAAGCAGGGTACCAAGAAGAGGAGGCACCAGACCACTCTAGAGCATCGTGTTCCTTTCTGTAGACTGGACCTACCAGAACACTCCAGAGAGCAAACGAGAGAGGTCGAGAGAATTCAAGATTTGTACCTAACGAACCTATAAATACTCTGCCTCACTCCCACGACCTTCTCAACACAGATCAAAGCAAAGCTTAGCGATACAGGCAAAGTCCAGCTGCGAACAAGTGCTTCAACAAATCCGATCCATCCAGTCTCTCTCAGCACTCAGCAAACCCAACCGACAACAATGTCGCTGGTGAGGCGCAGCACCAACATCTTCGACCCCTTCGCCGACTTCTGGGACCCCTTCGACGTCTTCCGCTCCGTGGTGCCCGCCGCGGCGTCGTCGACGGGCCACGACACGGCGGCGTTCGCGAACGCCCGGATCGACTGGAAGGGAGACGCCCGAGGCGCACGTGTTCAAGGCCGACCTCCCGGGCGTGAAGAAAGAGGAGGTGAAGGTGGAGGTGGAGGACGGCAACGTGCTGGTCATCAGCGGCGAGCGCAGCAGGGGAGAAGGAGGACAAGAACGACAAGTGGCACCGCGTCGAGCGCAGCAGCGGCCAGTTCATGAGGCGGTTCCGGCTGCCGGAGAACGCCAAGACGGAGGAGGTCAAGGCCGGGTTGGAGAACGGCGTGCTCACCGTCACCGTGCCCAAGGCTGAGGTCAAGAAGCCCGAGGTGAAGAGCGTCGAGATCGCCGGCTAAGGGTTGTCTCGCTGTTTCGTTCGAGGTCGCGTCGCGCGAGGCCGCCGCGAGCTGTCGTCGTGCGAGTCGTGTTTGGTCCAGGTCCAAGCGTTTCTGAGTCGTGTCGAGTCACATGGGTGTCGTGTCGTGTCGGTCAATGTTGTGTGCGCGTTATTATTGTTGTGAATGTTGTGTGTCTCAGTGCACAGCACAGTCGTCTGTTTCATGCTGTGATTATAGTAAAATAAACGGTTTTCTTTATATGTTTCTCTTGTAATACTAGTTTATTACTCTCTGTCTCATAAAAAAACATACTTCTTAGACTTTAACAAACTATATTTGACCGCTTGTCTTATTTAATTTTTTAAAAAATATTATCACTTTATTATGACTTATATCACTAAAGATATTATGATAATATTTTATTTGTTTCATAATTTATATAAAATTTTTTGAATAAAATAAACAGTTAAATCAAATGTAATTTGTTAAAGTTAAAGAATTGCATTCTTTAAAAAGACGGGGGTGTACTAGTCTACTTACTCTCTCTCAAAAATAAACGGCGTTTTTAACTTTTCAGAAACATACTCCCTCCCTCTAACTAATAAAAGTACATCTGGGGTTCAAATTTTTCTCACAAAATGTGTCAATATAGTAGGCCCTGGGCTCCTGTGTTTCCAGCTGACACAGCAGGTCGTCCGTTCGTGTGCGTTGAGAACAGAATAAAAAATGAAACAAAATCGACGGAGCCTCCCATAAGTGCACGTGGCCCCTCCACATCCACTCGTAAAACAAACAGGAAAATAGTGAAGGGTCTGGAAGGTCATCGTCCACTCGTTCGTCACGACGGTGCCCACACGACCATAGGGGGCAGTTTCGTAATTTCAGCTCTGTCTTGGTCTTCGTGGCCAAACGCAGATGTAGAATTATATGTGAGACGGAGGGAGTATGCGGCAATTATATATACTAAAATAGGATTAATATCTACTTCCTCGGTCCGCAAATATGTTCACGTCTATGGTTCAAAAAAATTCTCCAAATAAAGAACCTCGATGGGCATCTGAAGCCTGCTTAACTGCGGTGGCTGCAAATTGTACAGGCGTCGACAAGAGTAAATATAAAAAAACAAGACTACAGAATTAAAAAATGGCTTGCAGCATGCAGCGTGTTCTGGTTCCTTCCCCAAAGCTCCGGTCCACTCTTCTGTTCTGAACAATCTCTGCCCTGGCTGTTCTTTCGCACAGGATGTCGATCCTCTTTAGAGGGGTATTTTGGTAATTTTATGGTTGCATTGAGCTTTGTGCCCGAATCCTAAACGTGAAGATATTTGCGACTCCGTCCGTCCGGTAAAGAACGCAATCCTAGCGTTCAAAAATTTTCCAAGTAAAAATGCTAAAGTTGCTACTGTCAGCGGTAGGGTGGGACTGGCGAGGCTGCAGCCACCTCATGCATGCAGACTGATGGACCGATGCATGTCTTCTAAAAAACCATTTATACAAGCAAAAAAAAAAAAAGAAAAATTGATCCCAACCAAAGACGATCTCCACCACTCGTTGGTGCACCAGGTGTCGCATTCTCCAGTGTGAAAGAAATAATCTACCGTGTCTTCTGGAAGACTCCAGCGAAGATTGCTGACATCTCAGCGAAGGACAGTGTTACAGCATAGGGGCATTTTGGTAATTTCCCAAGCTGCATTGGTAACCGTGCCCAGTCCTAGAATTACGTTACTTCCGGACGGAGGGTATATTACATAATTAGTATCATTGGAAAAATCTTTTGATCTAGTTTTTTTAACAAATTTATTTATAGATTTAAATCTTACAGACGTATTTTATACAAATCGAGTCAAACTTTTGTGGCGTTTAAAACCCAAAACGTCGTTTATTTTGGGACGGAGGGGGAGTATGTGCTTCGATGAAATTTTGACGTAAGAGTACAAAAGAAACTGTAGCTTTGTCAAATCAGAGCTTGTCGAGCGCGATTGCAGAGAGCAGTGTCTTTTCTTTATGGTGATTCCAGCCCAATATTTGAGCCCAACTGAGCTTTCGAAATGCTCGAACGCATAAGCCATGTCAGGGGTAAAGCTCGTTTCGGCCCATACAAGTCCCATGAACGCCGGTGCCGCCCACGGAAGTGCCGGAGGCCTGGTGCTGCTGACTCCTGTTCAGACTTCATAATCGCCGAGTTACTCACTTGCTGGTCTCACGACCTCTTATCCTGCGCGGGTTCCTCACCCCAATTTTTTTGATTGGCTGGTTGAAAAATGCATAAAAGCCCTTTAGTTTCCTGAAAATCATGTCACAATCCATCCAGAACCGGGTAAACAGTAATTGTGTTCCTTTTTTTACCTTTTACCCCTTTTATTATGAGAACCCGTCGCTCGAAGAACAAAAAATTCTGAAATCGTGGTAATTTTTTACTTACCCGCCCGCCTTCGAATTTTGCAAAAAAACCCGCCTCCCCACCAAATATATACCGCGAACTCCTCAGCAAAAAAAAAAAAAAAAAATAAAAATAAATAAATAGCGGCCGGCCTCTCTCTCCCTCTCCTCCTCCTCACGCGCGCTCCCTCCTCTCCCTCCGTCTCTCCATGCCCGGCGGGTGACCGTGGCCACGGCAGACCGCCCCCACCGCTTCCTTCCTCCCTCCCCCGGCGTGCTCCCCGGTCCCCCCCCCGTGCCCTCCTCTTCCTTTCTCTCCGGTTGCTCCTTCTCCAGCTCCTCCAGATGTGGTCGGGGAGGCGGCAGCCGCCCGTCTTGCGAGTGGGGTGGCCACCCTCCTCTCCCACCCCAGGCGCTGGCGGCGTGGCTGCCTCCCCGGTGTCACCTCCTCCGATCCGTTCACTCCATGTGCTTCTGGTGCTACAGGAAACCCTAGGTGAGTCCTCCCAAATCCCAGTGTATCCCATTGTCCGGTGAGCCTTTGCCTTTGGCCCCTCGCTGCAGCCTGTCCATGCTGTGCAAGTTTCTTTGGGATTTTTATATTATTTTTTGGATTATATTTTTTTTTGGGTGAATCACTGTAGCTTATTCGAATTGTGTGTATATATAGCTGATTACAATGGGTTTGGTAGATGTTGCTTGATTAGCTTCCCTGTTTTTTAAAGTTTACAGTATATTTTCTGGTAGCGTCAGAAGTTGTAGCCTGCTGCCGTCTCTCCAGAGCAATAATGGAAAAAATAACCTTGGTAGTTTAGCTTGCTATTGGTTGTTATTAATTGGTTTAGGAAGATTACAATCATACAAAAATCAGATATGGTGGATTCATTGTTTACATTCAGCGGTCTTTTCTAGATTAACAAAGATGTTTCTCCTTTACACTTTATGGCTTCCTCAGATATGAGGTTCATTGGTTTATCGGTTATACAAGCCTATTCAATGTTGGGTGGATTTTCTCGCTGTCACTTAGTGCCAGTGTTAAACTTAGCATGTGCCAGGCGATGTTTCTTTAGCCTACCTAGCAAATAAAATGTGAACTGATTACTCTACGCCATCTTTTTTAAATGCGGTTTCAAAATCTTTGCTTGATTTGAAAATCGCAGTCTGAAATTTTAACTTATTCAAAAAAACAATATATGCTACAGAAAGGACACATCTAATTAAACATTACTGATTTGAAAAGGTAAATTGTCCATCCTTTTGGAGTGGCCCCTTTTCTGAACAAAATGTTGGTTCAAGAGATGAGCGAACAAGGGTATATGAACATGAATATAAAGCAGTGCTGTATATAGCTTGCCTATATAATCTCATCAATATTGATGATTAGGCACCTCTACTTAGTTTTTTAAGGGATGTATTATTTATTTCCTTGTGTGATGGCTGTGCCTATATAATCTGATCAGTATTATTTAGTTGAAAAGATCAGTAAGTTTGCATGAAATGGACTTTTGTTCTTCCCTGATTTAAAGTTGTGATATATAGCGCTTGGTAAGTCTTCATTTATATTTGCCTTAGAAGTACGAACTAAAGCGTGGTATAATGTGCAGCCAAACATATACCTGAACAGGATACTCAAATTGCCCCTCAAATAGTCTGTATCTCATTTTAAAAATAGTATCAATATTTTGTTTGGATATTGATTTACTATGTTCTTTCTACCAGCTGACTACTGTTTGGGTCTAGCTGGAACATATAGTTGGTGATCCTTTGGAATAGTCCAGGGGCATGTGTCTTTTGCTAGACAAATGTGCATGGAAACCAGAAAAAGAACAGCATGCTTTTATTTTCACTGCAAGTGAATCGTCACTTTCGACCTTTATCATGCTTGGACTAGCATCATTCTGTCCATGTGCTACCAATCTTCACACTAAAACAAGCAATTAACGAGCAATATTTCCTCATCATCCTACGTTTCTTGATTGATTGTTTGTGTCTTATTTTCTTTATTCCCTTTTCTGATGTTGATTCAGAGATTGGAGGGCTGCAGATGTCAGTAGGTTCCAATAAGAGAGTGCCTAACCTCGTACCACCAAAGACCATGGTTGAGTCTTACCAAGGTTATCATCTTTTTTTTTTTTTTTTTTGCCTTTAATCTGTAGAGCGCAATTCATTTTACAAAAGATTGGTTGTATGCACTGTAGCTTTTGAATCTTCCTCCGTGCATCGCTATCAAAAGTTAAGCTTGATTTCCTAAAACTCTTTGATTCCTAATTTTATGTAAAATGTCATATATGCAAGGAGATACTATTTGACTTTAAATTGGAATTGAAATGAATGGATCTTGATTTCTTAAAACTCTACAATTCTTAATTTTATGTAATATGTCATATATGCAGGGAGATATTATTTGCTTTTTAATTGGAATGAATGGTGGTGCCCAAGCCAGCTTAGTGGTGGATCTCTTCCAGCTCTTCAGAGATTGTAGGTGGTCTCTTGGAGGTACGTTCTGTTCTTATGTCAGTAGCATTTTACAACCTACGCTCAAAGGCTGATTCATTGATATGTTCAGTGTCCTTATGTAAAATATCGAGTTAAATGCACCACAGACCCCTGGACTTGCAATGTTGTGTCAAATAGGTCCATGGACTTGCAAACCGGATATTTGACCCCCTAAACTTGCAAACCAGTTCACCGCAGGCCCAAATGCCAATACCAGTCCGGTTTTGCCTGCCATTTTTCAAAACAACCATCCTCAATCTCATGGATATGCATGCATGGCCTCAAAGTTTCCACGTACGCGTGTGTGGGATCAATACGCTGCATTCCTCCGATCCTAACACTAGATATATATAGCTAGGCAAAACACAAAGACCAGCAAAGTGTGTGTGTATATAATATAAATATTCGTGTTAACCTAGAAATTAAAAAGAAAGGGATGATACAAAATCAAAAAAATCCGGATGATCATTGGAAATTTATTGATTAAAAAAATAGAAAGTGTATCATCAAATTATACTTACTCTGCGGCTGCTTGCACAGTTCCATTCGCATATGCAGCCTTGCTCCTTGAATCCTTGCACTCACACGTCGCAGTGATGAACTAAACTGATTATCGGCTCGGCTGCTGCCTGCCGCTCCTCTGCGCTCGGCCGATCGGCTGCTCGGTGATGGGCGAACTGCTGAACTGGCGAAGGAAGATCAGCAGATCCGCGATCTGCGCATGGCGATGGCCGATGGGGATCTGGAAGCGACGCGAGGAGTCCGTGAGTAGCAATCGGCGGCGACACGCAATGCACGAGCGACTAGCGACGAGTCTTGGACTCTTCGTATGTGACCATCCGTTGCGGACTAGCGGACAGGATCTTGGGATGCCGGCGCGTGGCTGCCCCTGGCACTGCGGGGGCGCGAGCGGGCTCCGCCTCACCGCGGGCACAGCCGCCGGCCACGGACGAGGCCACCGGACGAGGGCGTGCACGGTCGAGCGCGCCACGCCACGGGCCGGCTCCGCGTCGCAGTGGGCACCACCGCCGTGCGCGGGCGCGACCGTGGAAGAGGTCGCCGCTGCATAGGCACGGGCGAGGTCACAGGCGCCGCTGGTGGGACCGTCGGACGAGGGCGCCGTTGCGAGGTTGCGGGCCGGCGCCGGCAAGCACAAGGCGAGGCCGCCGGCGAGCGCAGCGTATGCGCGGGCGAGAGGCGGGCGAGCGCGGCCGCGCTACTGCTGCACCTGTCGCCCGTGTTCGTTGGCAAGGACGATAGGCTCCGCCTCCTTGTCGCCGCCGCCGACGCTGCTCGCACCAGCCTCAAGAAGCGCGGCATGCACCTCCCCCTGCTGTAAGCCCGAGTACATGCGCGCCAAGTGGCTCTCCCACTACAAACGCGAGTCGGCGGCGGCGGAAGAGACGAAGGCCGACAGGGAAGGACCTAGAACTGGCAGCGTGATGGACAGGACAGGAAAAGATACTCTTGCAATTTTTGTCTTGGATTGGAGGGTTTAGCTGCAAAACTGGACATGCCATGTAGGCAAAACCAGACTGGTTTTGGCATTTGGGCCTGCAGTGAACCGATTTGCAAGTTCTGGGGTTCAGATACCTGCTTTTGCAAATCCATGGACCTATTTGTCTGGCCAGTGCAAGTCCAGAGGTTTGTGGTGCATTTAATTCTAAAATATCTTATATGAACTGAGCTCCATTTCTTCAGTACGTACAGCCAAATTTGGTGTTGTTTTTTAATCAATGGCTGCACAAACAGGAATCAATGGCTGCACAAACAGGAATGTAGTCGACGATTAAATAGTGTTTTAGGCGTTTCAACATAAACACAAACCTTCTTGGATACCCAAATATTGTACCAATTTTTTTATGCTGCTTTTTCCCACCAAAGGCTGCACAAACAAAAACCCTGACATATGAGACGGCCGTACTACCAATTTCAGCAGGCCCAGACATTTTTGGGTGCAGCGCTTGGGATGGCCACTTTCAATGTAGAACTCTAGATTGCCTGCTAATTTCTGAGACTGCGGTGTGTGCTTCTCGGTCTACAATGCTTATCCTTTTTTACCTTGAGAACTGAGTTCACTCTTGTGTTCTGAAACTCATGTTCTATGGATTTTGCAGTTTAGGATGTGTGCTTTCTCTGCAAATATTGTTTGAAGCACAGTTCTCAAGTTAGTTAAGTTAGTAGCTGCCCTGCTTATAATGTATTTTTCCTTTCTTTCTCCCTAGGACAGTGCAGGCCATGCAAGCTTCCATGCCGCTGCTTGATTGTCATTCTGATTGGTTTTTTTTTTTTTTTTTTTTGTAATTTTTGCCTGAACACAGTGCCGATGTGAGAACACTGAAATTATATATACTGAAAGCCTCTTTGTCTATATCTGTGTTTCAGGCTCTCGGGTGAGATGTGTACCAGTGTCTATGTTTCAGGCTAATTGAAGCTATAAAGACTACAACTGATGAACCCGTCTTTAGATCAAGGCATAGATTATCAATTGACCATATTTAGATCAAGACCCCAGACAGTAAGAGGAGTCATTTAGTAGTATTTTTCTTGACGGATGTCTGGATACCACGACTGCTATTTTAATGGATCTGCAAAGTTACAGGTCTCTTATATCTCCCCATGTAATTATTAATGTGTGTTTGTCATTTGGATATCATCTTTTTACCTGGATCTATACGACACTGCTCGCCATGCCTGTTCTAGGCTTGCATTGTGCCAACTGAACTGCAAAATTATTGTAGTTAGGCTCTTTGGTTCTTTTTAGATTAATATTTATTAACCTAATGGAGCTGCTAGGTTAGCGCCAACCCACAGTACTCATTCTTAGTTTCTTATACTTACTCTTTTTACCATGCGTGATTTAATTTTATTTGAAAAAAGTATACCATCACTTCATCATGATTTGTTTTTAGTATCAATGCATCCTGATTATCAGTACTATGGCATTTGCTGGCTATTTTAATTCGGATCTGGTATACATGTATTATGCCTAATAACCTTCATCGCTTTCAAAGATTATCAGTAGTACATGTGCACCCTCTCTTTTTTTCTCCCTTTGTGTAGGAAATTGCCTACAGTTGTGTGTGCTTTGCTCTGAATTTTCATAGAGCTCCCCACCTTGTGGCATTTGAATGGACAGTGCGAGTAGTCATTTTCAACATGAAAATTGCTTAGATCCACGGCCTCTTGAATGTTTTTTTCTACAAATATTCTAAAAATTCATACATACCTACCTATTTTTTCCATATTGCCTGACAACAGGAATTTAGTCAACAATTGAATAAAAAAAATGATCACTGACGCATAGTGTAGGCTGATATAGTCAGGTTACCTGCCATTCATACATACATATATTGATTTTGCTTGCCATTTTTTGTTGTAGGAGGGGGCTCTCTATGCAACATTGCTATGGGTTTCAATAGCTATTGGTTACACCTTATTGACAGAGGCCAAAAGTGAAAGAAAGGTCAATCCAAGTGCTGAATGTTAATTCTGTTTATGTTTGATCTCATTTGTACCAAAGAAATAGCAAAATGACATATTGAGATCTCAGCGTTTTATCAAGCTTTGTTATTTCTACCTATGAGCATACTGCTGTTGTGATCATATCCGAGTATCCTACTGCTGTCAGCATGCTATTTTTAATAAATTGTTAGGCCCCTTCGGTGCTCACTAGCCTTGGCCAGACCAGAGCATCAGATTATGGTTAGGTGCATTTGTTATTTCAGCTGCTTATACTGAAACAATAAGACAATTTGCTTCTAGGTCCAAGGCTACTCCATCCAGGTGTCAGCCCAAGGATAAGTTGGCAAACCAAGGCAAGACCCAATAGTAGGAATGTATGTTACCTTTGCTTCATGTTTATTACTCCACACATTCATTAAGGGTACAATTGCATTTTCTTATTTTGCCTACAGTTTAGTTAGCCAAGCCTCCTATGTGTAATGTGTTGATACAGCCTATACGCCTATCTGTATGTTTCCACGTTTTAAATAGCGCTATGGCGCGCTATAGCGGCGGCGAAGCAACTCACGCGAAAGCTATCACACTTTTTCGTGCTATTCACGCTATTTGAGCTATAGCACGCTATAGCGCTGCTATTCGCGCTATAGCGTCGCTATTCGTGCCGCTATTCGCGCTATAGCGCCGCTATTTGCCGCTATTCGCGCTATAGCGCCGCTATTCATGCTATAGCGGCGGCGACAACGACGCTTATTAGCGTAGCTGCCGCTATAGCGGCTATAGCGCCAAATAGCGTCAAGAAAATCCCAACGCTATTTTTTCATAGCCCGCTATTTAAAACATGGTATGTTTACATTTTTTAGTTACTGTAGAATTTGTGGTATAAATAAGTCCAAAGAAAAAGGAATTTGTGGTGTAAATAACACCGGATTGAGTTTGATACGAATTTCCAATTTTTTTTTTTATTCTATATCATTGTCACCTACAGCCTTCCTGTGATGCTGAATGATATTGGACTAGCAGGTGTTTTTGTCATATATGCAGTCGCATGCTTGATTGCCCTTGTGTTTGTCTACCTTAAGGTTCCTGAGACAAAGGGAATGCCCCTTGAAGTCATCACTGAGTTCTTTGCAGTTGGTGCGAAGCAAGCGGCTGCAAAAGCCTAATTCCTTTGGTGCCTTTGCTTGCAACTTTTGCACTGTGAATTATATAAACTTGAAGGGATCTCACCAAGAAGCTCTGTGAACTTTCGATTTGTTTAAATGGTGAACAGACATCTGCTCATGCTCCGCAAGCGACAGCAAGAGCCCTCAATGGCAAAGAGCAGTTGTTAAATTGTCAATGTATTTACAATATGCTGTTACCTATTACTATTAGTATTGTATTAGTCAAGCTATTCAGCACTGGTTGTTAGTAGTGATGTTTAGAACAAAGATAATGATCTGATCCGATGGTATAATATTCAAATCTCAAATAAAGGAAATACCGTTTCTCATATCGCCTTTGCAAGCTTTTTCACTACTCATCAATATGATATTACCACATTTGCAGGCTCATTTCTAAACTTTCTTCATATGAAGGAGTGCCTTGGACATATTTGCTAGAAGTTGAATCCTGTATCAACTGTTCATTTAATTTAAGGACCATCCTACAATGAAATGCATATCATTGTAATCTAAATCTTTGTCCCATTATTTTGTTTCCTCAAGCACTCGGCCAGTCCCGAGATCGATACGCAGATTGTTGTAAAATTTTCCCTTCCTTACCTAATACATCTATGGTTATTTCAGTTATCGTCAATCTAATATACTGGTCAACAATTAGTTCCTTACTCTTTAATTCTATATTTATATCTATATATATAGTTTACCAAAGTAATAGTCATCTCATATTGACCAATGACTCCATCAAAACATCGGCGCGCATTGCGCGCCTCCTCACTGGTGACTGGAGTAAGCCTACGGTAAGATAAGACCGACCGGGCGGGCAGAAGTGTGAACGGGTCATCGGCCCAGCCTTAACTCCCTGAAAAGGACACTGCAGCGAGCGCTCTCGCTTGAGAGTTGAGACTTTCCGGCCGTTAAAACGTGTGATGAAATTTTTTTTTAAGCATCTACGTAAGCGCGTTGCATTGTGTACTCGCCTACTCAGCACTGCTCAAGCAAATTTAGTTACATTTAGCGCGATCTACCATAAAAAACAGCAAATAGCTGGTTAACAGCTAAACTGTATATCGAAAAAATAATTGGTTCCCCTTCTCGCTTGTCGCTAGCTTACCCCGCCGCTGCTTTATCTTCTCCAACCTCGCGGAGCTGAGGCGGATCCATGCGAGAAAAACCCCCCGTTTCTTCCAAGTGCTTGGCCGCGCTGTCCCGCAACTTGCTGCCATACCAGTAGTTCTTTTGACCTGTTGCGGAGTAATAAAGTGGCAGCAACTGCTCTGCTGCAAGTGACCTCCGACAACGCCGCACACAAATATCCCATTCGCGTGCTGGTGCCGTACACGTACGACGACCTACTTACTGGTTGGTGTGATCGTGCCGTGCGCATTATCTTGTCTCTTGCTTTGGTTGCCCCCTTCTTCAACAGCGAAGTGCCGGAATAAGTCGCAACGCACAATAATGACCGTACGCTATCAAGAAAGCTAGGTCTCGTGCGATCGGACTGATATTTGTTGCAATCTTATACCGTCTCCAACGCAGAAAAAAAAAAGGCTACCCGTACCCAAAATGCCTAGCGTGCATTTTAATAAAAAAAACGTCCTCCAACAGAGAATGCAAACACCCATTTTCGGCCGAGGTGAGAGGGAACCCAAAACTGCGTCGCTCTCTCTCCGCGACCAAAATCTGTGCCATCGACGATGGTGGGCCCACGATGGGGAGACGTCGACGTAGCCTGGTGGGACCATGATGGGGGCCCGTAGGCGTGGCCTGGTGGGATCATGGCAGAGACAGCTCGCAAACGCACCTGGAAGCTCCGCCTGAGGTGGCTGCATCCACACCACCGCTCGCCGTTCCACACCACCTGCCCTTGGATCTTGTCGGTCCGCCCCGTCGAGGTTGCCTTGGATCTCACCGGCCGGCAACGAGGCGTAGCCATGGCATTCCGGCTCGTTGGTGGCGCGCGCCAGCACGATGTCGCCGCCATCGGCAACGAAGGGGATGAGCGTGGGTTAGCGAGGGGAGAGGGAGGGGAAGGCGATCGCGGGACTTGGGTTCAGCTTTAGGGGCGGAGCTTGGCATGGGCAGCAGCCCACTTTTGCTCTCCACGAGAGGAAGGGAAGAGGAGGCGGTGATGGCTACAGAGTTGAGGCTCGGTGCTCGCAAAAAGGAGAAAAAAAGATGTGTCCGCTAAGTTCCGTGTGTTGTTGAAATGGCGTGTTAATGGCCTCGTACCCTTTAAAGCTCTGTCCGACCCAAATTGGTGAATATGTCGTCTATTTAGGTTTAGACGTGGGGAGTCGGTCTTAGATTTATGCATCTTAATTAGGATTAAAAATTAACCATATATGCTACGTGTTTCTAACGAACGCCTTCGAAGGACTATGAGTTCCTAACATATAGATTCAAGTTTCAATATTACACAGATTCAGGTGTTGTGATATGTTCCGTGTGCAGCTTTTGCAAATTCTGGTGTCTCACAGGAGGGGTGTTCGCCAAGGGGACTCCCTCTCACCTATGCTCTTCATCATTGGCATGGAGGTCTTCGCAAGGCTGATGGCCGCGGCAGAGGACGACATCCTACTTCGAGCCTTGCCAATGTCGGCTATCCGGTTCCGTTGCAGCATCTACGCAGATGACGTCATCATCTTCCTTCGACCGGAACCGGCTGAGGCTAGGGTGATAAAGGAAATCCTTGTCATCTTCGCGCGGTCGTCGGGTCTCAGCACCAACCTTGACAAGTGATCCATCACACCCATATTCTCGGCCAGCGGACAACCTCCAAGCCATCTAGCGGATCATCGGGTGCCGGGCGTCGAGTTCCCCATCTCGTACTTGGGCCTACCGCTAAGTACCAAGAAGGTACCCAAGGCCGGGATTCAAGCAGCGGTGGATGCGGTCGGCGTGGAGACTTCCAGCATGCCACGGCCCACTCATGGCAAGAAGCGGCCGCCTCGTCTGGATCAAGTTAGTCCTTTGTGCAGTCCCCATATACGCCATGATTGCAGACGGTCTTCCACCTTGGGCGATCGACGAAATCGACAGTATTTGCCGCCGCTTCTTCTGGACCGGCACTGATGAATCCATACGTGGGAAGTGCATGGTCGCATGGCCTATGGTATGCCGTCCACCGATCTGGGTGGTCTCCGTGTGTCCCGGACTGCGACTTACCCGCGATCACCTTGCGGACCCGTTGGTTGTGGCTACGCGCGGATGAAAGCGGGCGTGGGCGGCGTTGCCGATAAATGTATCCAAGGGCGTCAAGCCTTCTTCCGCGCCTCAACATACACGCACCTTGGTAATGGCCACTCCACCATGTTCTGGACCGGTCCAGCGGATCTAGGGCCGAGCAGTCAGCGACATAAGCGCCCGGCATTGCGGACTTCATCGCCGAAGGGACATTTCAACCACGGCGTCGCGGGGGGCTACGGGGCCACGCTTGGGCGATCGGATCTATGGTGTGATTACCGTGCCGATCCGCGTAGGACTACCGGTACGTGGGAGCTTGCCGGCCAGGTGCAACTCACCGAGAAAGAAGACCGCCTAGTGCGGAGATGGACAACCCACGGGGGCCTACATCGTCATCCTCGGCCTACGAGGGGCGCTAATGGCGACACCCACCCGATTCCGGGCTGCAACGGGGATATGGAAGACTTGGGCACCTCTGGCGGCGTCAAGATCTTCCTTTGGCTAGCAAAGAAGAAAGCGACCTTTGGGCGGCGGACGGGGAGACACAAGCATGGGCTACAGGCAAGCGACAAGCGCTTTCTTTGCGACCGGGAGCGAAACCATCGATCACATCATCGCATCCGCTCTTACTCGAGGCGATCACGGTGGACCATCTTAGCCATCACGGGTGTCGACTCGTCACAAGTCGGGCACACGTCGCTTAAATAATTGGTGGGAGCGATGGAGCGAGGAGATGCGCACTACGGAGAGAAGCGAAAGGGAGCGACACTCTTTTCGCCCAGCGTGGCTTGGCACATCACGGAAGGAGCGGAACGCCAGGTGCTTCAGTGGCTCACGACCACAAGCCGATTCTTGGCGTCCATCAAGCAAACCCGCCGACCTTTGGGTCGAAGCGGCGCGCAACCTTAGTCGTCTAACTTCGCGAGTAATCCCGTTTGTAACTAGATAGGAGGCGGCAATCCATGTTAACCATTTACCTCCCTATCGCGTCTCGGGCGCTTGCTTGTAAAACCTTCTACTTAATGAAAAAGATATTACGGTGTCTTAAATTGAGGAAAAAGAAGATGAAGAAGGTAGAAGTATAGGATTCCAGCTTAGCTTGATTTTCATTTACTAAGCACAGGAAGATACTATGTTTTTAAAAACGAAATTACATGGTGCAGCGGTACCGTACATGCAGTGCAGGGATACTCTTTTGTTTTCCTTGCTACATGCATGCAGGCAGCTCCATCCATCATCATATTCATCACGCGGAAAAGTACGCAACGCCAAAGACCAAACCACGGAAGCAAACGACTTTCAGACAGCACGGACACGGGCGAGCAACCGACGACCTCACTGTCGCACGACGACGTGGGACGCTACGGTTCATTCACCAGGGGCAGGGGCACGACGTCGAGGAACAGAGAGCCGCCGGCCGACCGTCTCGGCGTCGGCATCAGAAGATGATCAGCAGTCAGGGCCGGCCTCGACGACGGCCACCGGCGCCGGCGCCGGCACCTCGTCGGCCTTCTCGGCGGCGGCGTCGGTAGCATCATCAGCGGCGATGGCGGCGGCCCCGACCTTGGGCACGGTGACGGTGAGCATGCCGGCGTCCATGGCGGCCCTGACGCCGAAGACGGCGGCGGCGTCATCGGGGAGGTGGAACCTCCCCAGGAACGTGGCGCAGCACCGCTCGACGTGGTGCCACCTGTCGCCGACGCGCTCCTCCCGGCGCACGGTGCGCTCGCCGGTGATGACGAGCACGTTGGTGGCCTCGTCCACCTCCACCGCCACCTCCTCCTTCTTGACGCCCGGCGGGAGCGCGGCGCTGAACACGTACGCCGACTCCGTGTCCCGGCTCTCGATGTACGTGTTGGCGAACGCCGACGTGTCGCTGGCCAGCCACGCGTCGGACGCCACCGACGTGCCGAAGATGCTGAACGGGTTACGCACCCATGACGATGAGTCCAGCGCCAGCGTGTCGAACAGCCTCACCAGAGACATCGTCGTCGACGTCGAGAGCTTGCTCTGCGTAGCTTAGCTTAGCTTCTCAATCGAGACACTACCTGCTGGAGCTCTGTTCGAGATGCAGGAAGCCCCAAGCAGATGCGGTAGTAGCTGTAGCTTTTAGTGTGTCTTGTTGGGAATGCTTGGAGCTGCTGCTGCTGCTGCTGGTGGCTGCTCGGCTGATGGCCTGACCCGGCTATTTATGGGTGCTCGGCGGCGAGGCGCCTTCCGTTGTCTCCATCGAGTGCACAGTGGTGTGAACGGGTCAATTTGGTAAAATTTACTTGAGACGGACTGATGCGTGAACTGGAGAGTTCGCTCGCTCGTTCCTCCATGGAAGATGGACGACACAAAACACAACGCCGGCGGTTACGTACCTGCCCTGCTGCCCACGTCGCGGTCGTCCAATCCGCTCGATCGGGCATCGACGGGAGCGATCCGCCGCCGTCTCGCCATCCTGCATCGACCGGCGTAATGACACGTTGGCGTCAGTGGTGTGAACGGTGGCCACCGGGCGGGCTCCACACCCTACGTGCAATCGCTTTGCGAAATCGTCGTTTCGTCGACGTGGCCTGGCCGTACGCACGCGTGGTCCCGTGACCGCTGGGCGGGGCGGGTGCCTTGTTGGTGTCGCCGGAGCCGTACCGTACGTGGCTGCGCGCCGGAGGCGCCGGAGGAAGAAAAGTCTGCAGCGAGTGCTCGCTGCGGCGTCCTTGTCCGGCAGTTAAGGCCGGGGCTGATGACGACCCGTTCACACTTCTCCGCCGGGCAATGACACGTGCGCATCAGGCCGGTCTCCTCCAGCTGACGTAAGAGTGCGTGATGAATCAATTGTTCTAGTAGTAGTACGGTTGTGTTTGTCCTTTTATTTTTGGTATTTCTCATGAATGGTCGTAGAATATCGAGCTTTGATCTAAGATTCTCAGAGATTGTCGATCGATTATATTAGGAGTGGTAGGTGAGTTGTTTATACACAGAAAGCGATCAGGTGGCAAGAGGCCTGACGCTTGTAAGCTTGAGCACCACGAAGTGTATAGTTTTTCAAACCTTGTTTAGAGCTCGTTGGTTTCCGACGGATCAAGCCAGGATTCGTTCCGACCGATGAGATCTTATACAAATATAAACTAGCAATCCGGTCGGAACAATTCCGGGAGGTCAAACCTCTCGAAACGAACGAGGCCTTACTCTGTTATACGTCAGAAGATCACTTGCACATACAGGTGGACGCCTAATCTAATTTGGACATCCATTGATTTTGACAAATGACTTAGAAATTCAAATTTTGATGAGGGCCATCTCTTCGTAGTTCATTTTTTTTGAACTAGAGGGTATCCATTGGACATCCATGGACATCCAACTTCCATCTAGACACATGACCACGGAACGTTGTGAATCACTTGTGCACTGCACATGGCGTTCGTTGGATAGCTAGCTTTGGATCGGAGACCATGGCGTGGCCTGGCGAGCTCACTCAGATAGTCCAAGCTAGCTAATATCAACGTACCTTTCTAAACCTGCTCAACAAGCGTCTAACTCTAACCACAGACAGTGTACCCTGTGTAAGACTGACTGCACTGGACGTACGTTCCTGTCTACGAAGTGTTCATGACGAAACGCAACGAAAGCGAGAGGGGACACAACACAACCATTCAAACGTTTCAGGTGAGGCCGGGGTTAGGTTTGCGAGAGGAGAGGAGAGCCTCTGTTTTTCCACCGGGCACGGTCCGGCTGTCCGATCTCGTGATCTGACGGCTCGTACGTACGTACGCACGGCGCCGTGCGGTTGTTTTCGCGGCGTCATCGATCAGTGCCAGATCAATGGTGACACCGGAGTCGCAACAAAGGCCGCAGATTCGTCTTCGTCGCAGCCCCTCTCCACCACGCAAAACATGCAGCAGACAGGCGACGGATCGTGGCCATGGATCGATTGGAAGGCAAGGACCGTGGTGAGTAGGTGCCGGTCATCACAGCAGCCAACGTACGCAAGTTTTTCTCCACTCTGATTAATGGCCAAGAACTCCATTAATGATGGTGATTTGTCTTTTGACTTTTTTGTTTATGCATCGCTTGGTCGTGGCTTGCTCTAAGCAAATGCGTGGTGGCCAGTAGCCCGGAAGATCGACGGTATCGTTCACGATTCAATTTTTGACAGTACCTACTAAGTACTACGAGGGCCATGTGAAGTTTTCTCTCTCTTAGAAACCACGTTAAGCGATATATACTTACTCCCTCGGGTTGGTACTAGAAGTTATTTTGGACAAGGTTTGAGTCCAACATTGGGAATATAAATCATTAATAACTTTTAAGTTGTTGATTTTGTAAATGTAAAAATTATATGAATAGATTTGTGTTAAAAAATACTTTGAAGTATACATATATCACATTTACATAAATATTTTTTAATAATAACAAGTGGTCAAAATTGTGTTTTGAGACCATGTCGCTGTCCTAAACGACTTCTAATACCAATCCGGAGGAGAGTACTATGCATCATTAACATGTGAAATCGGAGTCAGTCAATTCCGTGATACGAATTGCTCTTCTTCTTTTTGGATAAAAATTCAGTGCTATTAATTAAACATTGTCTTAGTGCTGAAGCAATAATATACTAGACAAAAAGGTTTGAGGCAGCTTTGGATGGACTGGTGATTTGAGGGCTATAAGACAAGGGTTAGGTTGGCACGACGCAATGAGCCTCTAGGTGTTGTTATACGGCATCGGTAGATTCTTCCATGATAAAGCTGCAAAAAAAAACATTGTTATTGTGGTACTAGACCATACAAATCATTTTATAAATTCTCACACCCCAACCTTGGCTATGGTGAAAGAAACAGCCCACCGCACAGGCGCTTGGCGACACCGACGACTTGTCAAAACAGGAGTCAAGTATGAGTGGTGTTTGGGTTGTGATTAATCGATACATTAATCTTTTCGTGTTTGAAAAACCTTGTAGATTGTAGAGAAAATTACTCTGCTCACACTTAACATTCTATTAATGATTCTAATTGTAGATGCCTCAAAAAGTGTTTCAATTTATATGGAAGTTGAAGGACGTGCTAAAAAATTTCTCCAATTTCAGAACTCTTGCTTCCTGCAGTCCTAATAGTGGAGCCTCCACTTCTTTATGGTTGGACAACTGGTCAGGACAGATCCTGGATGCTAAACTCCCTCACCTTTTCTCCTTTTGTAGAAAGAAAAAAGTGTTCAGTTAAATTTTTCATTGACAAGGAGTTGGAACAATCTTTTTTTTCCTCCCACTGTCTGACCTAGCAGCAGATCAGTTGTTGGAATTGGAGGAGCTGTTAGTACAAAATATTGGTGACACAGAGCTAAATGATTCTTGGGTTTACAGTTGGGGGCCTGCATACTCAACTAAAAAAAAGCGTACTTGCTCCTCCAAGGTAAAATCGATGCACCACCCATTTTCAAATGGATTTGGAAGGCTGGTAATTTGGGTAAGCATAAATTTTTTGCTTGGCTACTGATGAGGGACAAATTAAGCACAGGAAATTTCTTGAGAAATATCTTGAGAAGAAAGAATATGTTCCTTCCAGACTATTCATGTGTGTGCACTTATTCTTCGAATGCCCTTTCAGCTCTACTTGTTGGAACTCCATCAATGTGACTTGGGACCTCACACTCCAACCACTTGACATGCTAATCAAGGCCAGAACAGATTCGACAGTCACATCTTTCGAGGAATTTTTCGAACTGCCTTTTGGTGACTTTGGAAAGCGCGTAATGAAATCATTTTTCATCATAAATCCACCTCAATCTCAGAATGGAGAATAGTATCGCTTAAGGCAGATGAGTTTGGTGTGTATCAAAACTAAAGGCGTGTTTGGTAGGGCTCCGTTCTAGAAAAACAGCTTCAAAGCTGTAGATCCACATAACTCCACCGTGGAAGTAGCTCCATCGTAGATCCGAGATCTCGAAAAGTGTTGGTACAACTACAGATTTTCACCGTATCTATGACATCCGGGGCCCGCATGTCGAGAAACGAAAAGAAAAAAACTCTTCTTCTTCCCTCCGTGTATCTGCCATCCGCATGCCGGGGCTAGGGGCTCGCCGGACAAGGCGGGCGCGGCCATCCCCGTCGGGCACGCGGCCTCGCGGGAAGAGCGGACGCGGGCGCCATGGCCGCCGGGCGGGCACGCGCGCCTCGCCGGGGAAGGGCGGGCACGCGGCCTCGCCCGGCGGGACGGGCGCGGCTAGGTCCGCCGGGCGGGCACGCGGCCTTGTCGGGGAAGGGCGGGCGCGGCCTCTCGCCGGGGGAAGGGCGGGCGCGGCCTCGCCCGGACGGGGTATGCGCGGCCATGGCCGCCGGGCGGGCACACGGCCTCGCGCCGGGAAGGGCGGGCGGACCGCCTCGGCCGGACGGGGGCGGCGCGGCCACGCCGGGCTGACGGCACGCGACCTCGCCCGGGGCAGGAAAGGGCGGACATCGCCCGGGCGGGGCGACCTCGCTTGGCGGGGGGGCGCGGTCAAGGCATCCAGCGGGTAGGCGACCTCGTCGGGGAAACAAGAAGAGCGATGAAGAAGAGCGGCGTAAATAAAAGAACGAACCGGTCATTTTCCACTTATCGGTGGCCGGTGGTAGTGGTGGGTAATTTATCCCAACTTCAAAAAATTTGGGTTTGGTGGAGCACCTCTTGAGGTACTCCACGAAATCCATGGATTTAGGGCTGGCTCCACCATTTTATGGAGCAGATCCTCGGTGGAGTTGTTGGAGCTGAAACTGTTTGGCTAAAAAAAAATTTGGATCGAGCTGATTTTTTTTGAATGCGAGCTGCGTGAAGCTCTACCAAACACGCCCTAAGAAGCGGATCTCAGATCCTGTCTTCGTGGTGTGAGAATAGCTTATATTTTCACCTGTCACTTTATTCTTGTTCATATCATTGATATATATAAAAAAAAAGGTAGGGGCTTCCCTGCCGTTTCCTTAAAAAAAAAGTATGATAAAGACTATACTACTACTTAATGACTCCACACGTTGCTTCCAACAAAAGCAGATTTTGGATGAGCTTTTGCAGCAAAGCACCTAATCTCAAACCGAAAGAGACAATTGGTCATCTTCATCATCCTGAAACTTTTGATCCTTAAAAAATTGCCAGATTCAAAAATTTGCACCGGTACTTTCTCTGAATTTCCTCTTATTTAATAAACAATTCAAGAACTAGATGTCACTAGAGAAATTGCCAGTATAGATGCCTAGCGCAATTGAACGGCCACTAATCGGCTCTTGAACTGCCGATATATTTTTGTCAGCTTTTTAACTGGCGTTAAAAGATTTGTCAGAGCCAATGTCAATTCGTGTCGTGGCCATAGACACCTAGCTAACGAGTTTCTAAAAGTCAATTAGCCTTTTGGCGTCCTTCGAATTAGCACGAAGCATTTTTGGCTCTTCGATAGCCAATAGATGTTCTTTTTTTTTCGGAGAAAAGATAGCCGATAGGTGTTATATCACCTTCTACACTGTAGATAAACAAATACATTTTTCAATCACACAAGTAATAAGCTCCTCCTTCCGTTCTAAATTATAGTTCGTTTAACTTTTTTTAATCCCAAGTTTAACAATACTATGGTCAAACTTAGAGTTGAAATAGTCAAACAAAATATAACTTGTAACGGATTTAGTAGTTAGTACTGCTCGGTGAGATTGCTAGAAAACACAATGTAGTATGTGGATATGTCGTGTTAGTTAGAAAATAGATTTCACTTACTATTTGTACAATTTTGTATGTAAAAGTAATTTAATTTAATAGACTTAGTTCATACTATAGATTATAAAAATAGTTATGTAACTAGAAAACTTAGGACCAGTGCTATATATATATTTTTTAATTATCGCACTAATATGTAAGAAAAGATAGATATAAATGCTATGTTTGTAGGTATTTGAGTTATGCAACTTATCTTATTGCAGGAAATGCAAATTAATACTCCCTCCGTTCCACAATACTTTTCAATTCTTTGACTCATATAAAAAGCGTGTTTGACCTCTCTCGTCTTATTCAACTTTTTTTAATAAATATTACCACTTTTGTTATGACTTATTACATCACTAAAGATATTGTAATGACGTTTTTATTTATTTTATAATCAACATAAAAAATTTGAATAAGACGAACGATCAAACATAGTTTATATGAGTCAAAAAGAATTTAAGTATTGCAGGAACGGAGGGAGTAATTGGAAGGCATATAGTATATAGACATGTGAAGGATACCGGGTTGACGTGGAGCTGTTTTTTTTTTTTTTTTTTTAGTATTGACGTGGAGCTGTTTTGTGCACCTAGATTTTACTGTACCATGTGGCCGTTTGCTCTCTGTGTTCTGCAAGTGAACCGCGTCCACAGAGAAAAGGAGGGGAGGATGTGAAGGCTGCCGTGGGGGGGTCCCAAGAGGTGAGGTGTCGCGCCCTGGTTGGACCGAACGACGTGGCGGGGTGCTGCATTCGTGGTGGTGGGACTGGTGTGCGGTCAGAGAGTCAGAAAGAAAAAAGAGAGAGGGAGGAGACGAGGAGACGAAGAGAGAGGGGGCAGCGGCGGTCACGGTGGGCTCCTCGGCTTCCGGTGGCAGCGGGTCAATCGCTGCAGCTTCATCCCCGTTCTCGTTCTCTGTTTGCAGCTGAGAAGAGAGATGGAGAGGTAACGGAGAGGGAGAGACGGGAAATACTAGAGCAGAGAGAGATGCGTCGGCAGGGTCCTGACTCCTGTGTTCCGGCACAAGCTAGACGGTCCACCAGGCGGCGGCGCTCCAGGCGGGCAGCTCAACTCCGGCGTCACGGTGGTCGGTGAGAGGTGTGGCCGGCGGTGCGGCGCGACAGTGCTTGTCTTTAGTTGGTCCGCGGCGTGCGTGCCCGGCGACCCGCATGCGAGCGCGGGCGTGGTCGTCCCTCCTGGCGCGGCAGCACCCCTGCAGTTTGCTCTTGCCGGCAGCAGCGGGTGGAGAACAGCAGCAGTTGCTGCAGCGGGTACGGCTGCCTGCGTGCGTGGGCGTGGCCACCTCGCCACCGGCTGTACCAGGCCTCGGTGCGGGTCCGCGCTGGCCCAGGCGTGCCCTAGCGCCGCCGCTCACAGCCGGCCTCGCCTTTGCCCTGGCGCTTGCTGAGGGCGCGGGCACGGCGGCCATCCTGGTGGTGGTGGAGCGCCCTCCACCCGGCATATATATATGCCGTGCGAAACGTCGACAACCACGGCGTTTCTTCCGGAAGGCGCGGGAAACGATCCTAGCGCTGGCTCGAGGTCCTGCCCCTCGCGCTGCCACGGCTTCCGATTACCTGCCCGGTCACGAGCTCGCTACCCGCTCGCTGTCATGGCCGTTGGATCGTCCAATCGGACGGTCACAGCTTTTCCAAGCGACGTGGCCCTATGACGTGCTAGAGAATGGTAGCAGGATTCCTATTAGAGAGATAGATTTGGAACTTAGCGGTGGCATAGTATTATTGTAGAAAATCTGTATTGTATTAATCGGTATCTAGGGGCTGCTCGGAAATGAATGTATTTGTTAAAAATTGCTGGAATGCGGAAATCAGTAGAAAGAGATGTATTCTTAGTTTTAGTTTTTGGATGTGGATATGATAAATGAATGTATTTGTTAAAAATTGTTGGAATACAGAAATCAGTAGAAAGATATGTATTCTTAGTTTTAGTTTTTGGATGTGGATATGGTAAATGAAATACTTTTCGCAAATTTTCCTTATTTTCATTGGTCTCAAATTCTTTTTCTTATCCACCACTACAACTCAAATTTGTTCTCACTCCACTAATTTGTAAATATCAAGCATGATCCATTTTGCTTAGAATTGGCATCATAACTTGTTTTTAAACCTACAAGATCAATGATTTTAGATCTAAGCAAAATGGATCTCTCTGGACTTTTGACATTTGTTTTTAAAAATATATTATGTTTTTAGATCTCTAGGTTCTTTGCGGTGTATTGACTACTAGAGATCCTATAGTCGCTGCCTCCTCTTGAAATGAAACAAAGCTGATAGGATAATACAAGATTTACAACTTTATTGTTTTGACTACTACTATTTCATTATTTTTATCAAAATATTATTATTTGGAAGAATCCCTGCCGTTACAGCAGCTGGGCCTTATTGAAGACAGGCCGCAGCCGCATGTTTGACAGCCATCGCCTTGCACGGACCCACTCGCCTCAGTTGAATTCAAAGCTGTTTGGCTGTTCCACTTCCACCGTTCCTCTTGGCGTCGGCACCATGGCGCTCCCGGCTGAGCACCGCAAAGCCGTGCCTCCGCATCGTGACGCGCGGCTCATCAGCCACGCATTTTGCTGTTCAGAGCCTGCTGGGTCAATTCAAGGCTAAGCTTCTGGAGCTCTGGACTGCGGTGTCACCTGCCGCCCCCGAGGTGTTCGATCTTGTGGCGCTGAAGAGGGTGAGCTTCTGGAGCTCTGGACTGCGGTGTCACCTGCCGCCCCCGAGGTGTTCGATCTTGTGGCGCTGAAGAGGGTGCACTGTTGCGGTTCAGATTCGACGTGAACTCAAGCGCTAGGACCGAGGTAATCACATATCCTTGCGCATCCCGAGCCAGCCGCGTCTTGAACCAAACACTAGACATGAGAAAGAATGCAGCCAGATTGACTTTGCAGCTGCAGATTTTGCTTGCCGCCTGCCTCGCCATTCTGGGAGTCATTGTCAATTTTCATGCTGAGGTAGGCCAAAGTTCATCTGTATGCCAGTTTATTGAACCTATTGGTCAACTAGGATGCTTGGTTCTAGATCCAGGAACCATGCACAGTTAATTTTTCTTTAGTTTATTAGTTGAGTACTATTGGTAGTGGAGCAAATATCTTCCTTAGTAGCGTCCTATAAGTTAGGACCTTGCATTACGAATACAGTCATAATCTTGGCCATTGCTATTCCTTTCTGGTAAAACATTAAACAGGGAACTGTTCGAAGTTCTCAGAAAGAATATTGAATACAATACAATCCTCTTTACAATAATATATTGCCAGGTACATATTCAATGGATAGTAGATTAGACAGTTGCATATGCACTTTTATTTTCAGCATTTATCTTCTAAAGGTGCTCCGATTTCATAATACTGATACTTGAAAACTACTTGTGTTTGATTTTTATCAAATAAAACCAATCCCAAATGACTATCTTTGATATTTGAGCCACTCTCCATGTTTTATCATTGACACACTATAAGTTAACTGGCTATGCAACAAAATGTCTTTCTCTATGTTACACGCACTGCAATGTTTTTGTTTGCGTTATTGTCGCATGTTAGTGAGACTGTGTTTGCAAAATGTCAGCTTATTATCTAAAACTAATTAAGGTATTGTGGAGTCTGGTAATGTCACACATGTATATTTGTATCTGCACTAAATTATGACCATGTTCTAGGCTTTGACCTCCATCTATTATCTGATTCTTTCCATGCAGATAGATTTGATCTTCATGAAAATCAAGGTAAACATCTCCTTGAGCACATGAAAATCTGAGTGTTTCTTTCCCTTAAATACAAATTTATCTCAGTGTATCTCCTCAATATTTAAAGCCGATTCTTCAGAAGTTGTTTAAAATTTAAGTTAACTAGTAGCTGCACTGTAAAAATAGTTTTTTCCCTTCTAAATTTTAACTAGTTTTGTAATGGCACATTTATCATAACTCAAGCTATTTACCATGCTATTCAGTTTCAGATGCAAATTAATTCCTACTCAAAGCCAATACTTTTTTTTTGGCAAAAAAAAAAAAGCCAATACTTTTTTTGGCACTTTTGTACACTCTTCACTACGCTGGTGATTGATGCTATCTCCATTTCCTATAAATTCATTTTTATCATATCACATAGCGTACTGATCATTATTATGTTCTACATCTGTTTTAATAGAATGCTAATAGACAATAAATCTTCAGAAAATAGACATGTAGACAATATTGAAAAAAAAAATCCTAAGTGAAACTGTTTATTGCATCAGAAATTTGATTCTTAAAGGTACAGTGGGATCATAACATTGGAGGTTAGCATAGATATAGGTTAACATTATTAGTTTTCTATCATCCTAAGAGCAGTGCCAAGGTAATAGGTAACCCTTATTGTGAAATTTACTTATGCAAGTTGTCAGAATTTTCAAAATATTTTGGTACACCATAAACAGAGTGTTGGCTCGATGCTGTATAGACCAAGCGGCACTAGGTTTTTATTTTCTAGAAGGACTCGGCCTTTGCTTTCATGAAAGAGAGATACATCTTGCAAAAAGGTCATTAAACTGAAATTGAGAGGAAGTCAATCAGCTGATACCTACTTTCTAGAGTATAGAGTAGCAAAACAGCCAGGGCTCACTCAGCCATAGAACCCAAACCTACATTCTCTCATTTGTTATCTACAGCATCGTGGTACAGCAGCTGTACTAACAAGGAGACTATACAGTTTTATTTCATTTGTTAACATGAGAAATAAAACTTAAATTCTGAGTACCTTCTATTTCAGTTGAATAAATTGATGGTTCTGGGGTGCAAGAAAAAGAATTGCATTGGTGGAATTTCTATTTCAGTAGCACTCCTCTCTAGCATATCTATGACCTTTGTGATAGTAGGGCGAGATTCTGGCATGATTTGTATGCACCACAAACCAATCAAGGCCATCTTTGTTGCGACCCTCCTCGGTTGTGCTTGTCACTTCGAAGGTTTCAAGTGTACCACCATTGGATAAGTGTACCACCATTGGAAATAGACTTGGCTAGAATTGTTAGCATTTGTTTGCACATTCCTTCTACCCCCAACCATCTCCAAAAGCACCATTCCAAAGCTATAGATGTCTGACTTGGTTGATACAATACCAAAACTCCTAGAGAATACTTCTGGAGCAATGAAGCCAATTGTTCCTCGTGCACCAGCCATTGAAACAATACTCTCCTTGATGTTACAGAGTTTGGCAAGGCCAAAATCAGCAATTTTCGGACAATAGTTCTCATCTAAAAAAAGATATTGTGAGGTTTGACATCAAAATGGATGATGCGCCTATTGCACCCTCTGTGCAAATAATCTAACCCTCGTGCAATGCCAATTGCTATTTCATATAACTTGTCCCATCCTAGATCGGATTTTGGATTTTCGGAATAGATGTATCGCTCCAATGATCCATTGGGCATGTACTCATACACGAGACCTCGCTTTGATCCTTCCAAACAAAAGCCAAGCAGGCAAACTATGTTAACATGAGAGGTGTTCATGATGCTCACAACCTCATTGACAAATTCTTCTCCATCGCTCCTTGAGTTATGAAGTAGTTTGACAGCAACCAGGCGTCCATCACTAAGCTCGCCTTTGAAAACCATGCCATATCCTCCTTCCCCTAGTTTTTCACTGAAAGACCTTGTTATTCTTTTCAGCTCAGTGTACCTGTATCTTTTGGGTCTTATGCCATATCTAGATAATACCAACTCAATATTTGCTTCAGCTTCACGGTTCTTTCTCTGATAAAGGAATGATTTTTTCCAAAGTGGCTTCATCACAGCAAAAGAACATGCTAAAAGCATCCCAGAAGTTGCAGATATGAATGCTGTAAGTAAACAAAAAATGAGGAAACATAAACATTACTTATAGTAGTAATACATCAAGAACATTGCTCATATCAATCAACGTGCTAAATCACACAACATAGAGTGATGCTTCATTGATCACTGTTGATTTTGGATTTGTTCTTTGTGAACACTAGTTACACTACATTACTTTCGTCTTCTGGATACCAAATTCTTTTGGCAGCTGCTATGAGTGAAGTTCTTACCTGCCATGAGCAACCTGGTGCCATACTTCTTACTGTGACCTCCATCTGCAGACAACACATGGGTTGATTGAATCAATAAGAAATTTTATGGATTTTTTTTAAGACTGTATAAGAAAAATTGACAAGCTTCACTACTTCAGTGGCAGGTAAAAGGTTAAATGATGATGGAGAATTTCCTTAGGTGGCAACCAGTAAGCACAGTTCATCCTACTTTTTGCGTGACATGGAAATAAGGATTTTTGCACAAGTGTAACCTGTGGTATAATAGAAACTTCCCTTTTAAGATGAGAACTGGTTTGACTCACATTAAACTTTTCATGTTAGATTAGATGTGGTGTAATAAATAATGGTACTTAATCTACTGCTGCCTAATATAATATGGGAATTGATCCCGGCATTAGAAAGAAAACATAGTACTTTATATGTTACCTCCAGGGAAGGCGAAAATGCAATCCGAAAGGTACTTCCTTATGCTTGCCGATGGCACTGAGAAATTGACCTGGGGTTTTGCCCAGCACCTACACTGAAGCTTAGCATCCATTGGAACCGTGGCGATGCATGTCATGAAGAAAAAGACTCTGCCCATCATCCAGCTCTGTGCTCTGGTGAACGGCTTTGTCATCCCCAAACATGCTCTGGAAAAGTGTCAGGTTGCTGTCGCCACAGTTGATCGACGAGAACCACCTCTCCAAGTCTGAATAGCTGCTCAGGAAGTCAGAGACAGGCGGCGTGAAGCTGAACATGAGACTGCAGGACAAATTTGTGAGTACGCTTAGCCCCACATCCTGAACTTCTACGGTATGGGTACCATAAGAAATTTCCTTGAGTAGTAGCTTGCTGGGCGTAACGAGGCCCAGCTCTGGACCTAAGTCGCCGCAGCTGACGTTAATCGATTTCCTACAGGCTGGATCGAGACCGGGAGTACCAACGAAGAAAGGAGGCTTGATCTCTATGGTACTGTCACATGGGAGCTTCGTGAGGCATGAACTGGTGGAGAAGGTTGGGAGGATTAAGAGGAAGATGGCCAGAGAGACCGAGGAGACCTGTGAGGGGCTCATTGCTGGTCACAAACTAGCAACAGGCGCTTTGCAATTGCACCAGCAATATCCAGCAAAACTGCAATCAGGCGACGCTAGTACAAATGCAGAGGCCAGGGGAAGGGGAGACGGAGACCTGTGATAGTCAGTCTTCGAACTACTGATCACCACACACGGCCACTCGCAAATCACGACAGGAGGAATGTGCCTGTTTTCTCTAAATTCAGTCATTGCCGTTGACGAGGGCCGAGTTGACGACCATTCAATCACTGCTTCACTGGTTTGTAAGCAATACAGTCATTGCCGTACACGGTAATTACTTGACTAATAACCAGTGCCTCTGGCATCTCTGATAGGCAGTGTCATGATCTTGAAGAGTTGTTTTGGTTGGAGTCCTAGACTTGTAGGTTTCGGCTTTATTGGTCGTTTTGGTTGCATTCGAATTTCGATGTTCTCGTGACATGACATTGGAAAAATACGATTTGTGGAATGTACGGGCCTTAACCGAAGCTCACATGGACCATGGTTGTGATGTGCGCACTCTTGTTTGTACTCAGAGGGTTTACTATTTTTTTAACAGATAACATTTGAATCTATTTTTGTTTCTATTGTTTTACAAATGTTACCTAATTAAATCTAAATAGATCCACCAATGAATTAGGCATCATTTTTTTTAGGGGAAAAAAATTGGTAATAGTTTCATATTTACTTGATTAAATTAAAATAAATGAGTTAGGATTTTACACATTAAGCCAAATTTTAATTATTTTCGAAAAAAAAAAAGACCATAGATGATCAAATTTGTCTGGTTTCAGTGGTTAGAGGGCGACTTCATAGTTCGACAATCGGACCATTGTGCAAGTTATTAGACTCGTGTTAAACCTGCAGCATCCAGGGACGAAGACTCCCTATAGATTTCGAACTACGGATCACCACACACAGTAGGAATGTGCCTATTTCTCTAAATTCAAAGTCGTTGCTGTTGACAAACAAACGGCCATCAATAACTGCTCATCAATCACTGCCCACTTCACTTGCTATTATTAGTAAGCATAGTAGTATCTAGTCTAGGAGTAGTAATCAACGACTCGGATTCTCGGAGTAGCAGCAGGCTCAGCTAATCACAAGGTGATCGATCGTCTGAACTTGCAAGTTGGCGAACACGATCGTTTATTTCGGCGAACACTGTCCTGTACGTAGTAGTAGTACACCAGACACTAAGCAGAAGCACGCATTTGACACCAAAACACAACACCTTACAGTAGATACACAAACGATGGGCAGATACAGACTCAGACAGTTTTATTCTTCTCCTCCCACCGCAGGCAGGACACACAAACGGTCGTCCATGGATGCATCCATGCATGCAATGGATCAGATCAACCAGAGATCTCGACGGCCCTGACCTGCGGCTTCTTGACCTCCTCCTTGGGCACGGTGACCGTGAGCACACCATTGTCCATGGCCGCGCTGACCTGGTCCAGCTTAGCGCCACGCGGCAGGCGGAACCGCCGCTGGAACCTGCCGCAGCTGCGCTCGACGAGGCGCCACGCCTCGTCCTTGCCGGGCTCCTCCCTGGCGCGCTCGCCGCTGATGACGAGCACGTTGCCGTCCTCCACCTCCACCTTGGCGGCGTCCTTGTTGACGCCGGGGAGGTCGGCCTTGAACACGTGCGCCGAGGGAGTTTCCTTCCAGTCCACGCGCACGTTGGTGAGCACCGGGCACTGCTCCGCCAGCGGCCGGACCACGCCGAATGGGTCGGCGCTTGTCCAGAAGTCCAGCGACAGTGGGTCGAACACGTTGCTGCTGCGCACCAGCGACATTGTTGCTTGCTTGTTGTGATCTGATCGGATCACCTGAACGAACTCGATCGATGCTTCTTTGGTCGCGTCTCGGAGATGTAGAGAGCTATAGCTAGCTGCTTCGATTGCTGCTCGCGTCGAACTTGGAGAGTGATGGCTCGTTTGCCGTAGCATTTTATAGGAGCAAATCGACGATCTGTTGGACGCGTCGTGAAGGGTCCAGGACTGATGTCTCTCCTGCTTGTTCCAGCGCCAGTCGGATGAGTCGCGAAGGCTTTTTTTGTGCTAAAAAAATACAATGGAATTACACGAGCTTTCTAGATTCGTTGGGGAGTTGGTAGGTGTTGCGTGGGCCACGGATGGGGGCTGGCGTGGCCGTGTGGGCACTGTCATGCGTGATGGGCTGAAAAGGTGTAAAGAGATGGGCTGGCATATCCAACTTAACGGGTTAAGATGGATCATGAGTCTCGGCATGGGCTCTGGTGCCATGAGTAACAAGCCGAAAAGGTAAAATGGACCCAGGTGAGATTCAGTGCCTAGATGGATCCAAACTATTCGTCTGGGCTATAAACACATCCTTCCAAGGCTTTAGTCGATCTTAAGTATTTCCGGTCGGAAAAAGTCTAGTTTCGGTCCCCTCAACTTTTACGAAAATCCGATTTTGGTCCCCTCAACTCTAAAAAACGGGACAAAATAGGTCCCTCAACTTTTCAAACCGTGCAGATTTCGTCCCTCGGCGGGTTTGGACGGTGGTTTCGCTACATAACTCCGGTTTTGCTTCGGTGACCGTAGTTTCGTTTTTCTCTTCTCTTATTTATTTAATTTGAATCTTTCAAAAATCATAGTAAATCACGTAAAATTCATAAAATAGAAAATCAAATTTTGTTGGACTCCACATGAGTAGAGCTACACAATGAATATATAATATGATATACTTTAGTATAAAGTTTTTGCTAGAAGGTTTTGCCTTTTTCTTTTTATTTATTTCAGCTCAATCTTTAAAAAATTTTAGTAAACTATAAAAAATCATAAAATTGAAAAACCAATTTTGCTAGACTCCACATGAGCATATTTACACAATAAAGATATATAGGTGTACTATTTAATTTATTGGCCGGGATCCATCGATCGTTTCACGGCTGCGGTACGATGCGTGCGTGCAGACAAGACAAAGAAATCTAGCTAACCAACCCGGCTTAAAGAGCCACGGTAACTACGCATCGTGTTATTGCGCGCCTCATGTGGAGTCCAACAAAATTGAATTTTTTATTTTATAATTTTTCCTGTAATTTACTAAGATTTTTAAAGATTGAGCTGAAATAAATAAAAAAGAAAAAGGCAAAACCTTCTAGCAAAAACTTTGTACTAAAGTATACCATATTATATATTCATTGCATAGCTCTACTCATGTGGAGTCCAACAAAATTGGATTTTCTATTTTATGAATTTTCTGTGATTTACTATGATTTTTGAAAGATTCAAATTTAAATAAATAAGAAAAGAGAAAAAATGAAACCAAAGTCACTGTAGCAAACCGGAGTTATCAGAAGCTTAAACCACCATCCAAACCCGCCGAGGGACGAAAATCGCACGGTTTAAAAAAGTTGAGGGACCCGCTTTGTCCTGGTTTTTGGAGTTGAGGGACCAAAATCGACTTTCGCAAAAAGTTGAGGGACCAAAAAGTAGACTTTTTCCTTTCCGGTCCCGCCGCCCATCATTCAGTGCCTAGAGTGGGCTTGAGACATGGTTAGACGAGTCGTGCCGGCCCACGATCTCAGTCCAAGGCCTGGTTTGACAGCCCAACATGGATATATTTGGAATAATGGATAAAAACAAGGAAAAAGTTTAAATAACGCCCTAACGTTTGGCTACTGGTCTACTTGTTATCTTTATCGCAAAAAAAAAAAAAAAAAAAAAAAACCTAAGTTATCTAGACTTTTTTTTTTCTAAAATCTCGATTTAAGGTGATTTAGACTTTTTCAATAGTTTAAGGTTGTGTTCAGCAGGAGACATGCAACGCCATCGAAAACGCCTCATAAGAATAGGCGCCGGAGCTTAGTAGGCCTGAAGAAGACCGTTGTGAAGAAGGTTTCACCTACCGGAATTCGATGATAACAGGAACGAGCACCGACCTTAGGGTTGGTCTTCAAGTTTTTGAGCTTATATTAAGGCCGGACACGAGAGATTGGCTCTTAGTGTATAAGATCGATCCTAATAAGAACGTGAGACTCTTTTATTTCGGGCTAAGAAGGTTATTACTGGGTTGTCAGAGGCTGGACCGTGCCGACTGCCGAGTTAGGGCTTCCCTTATGCAAGCTACAAGACCGTGCTGCCTCACGATAAAATGACAGGCCATGTAGACTAGGCTATCAAAAACTACGGTGCAGGCTACAAGACCATAGACGCCTAGGTTTGGACCACCAAGTTGTCACTTTTCTTTTCCTGCTCTCCGCTTTTTCTCTGCACGTTTGCTGCTCAGGCTTTTCAGCCATGGAGAAGTTCGCTTCACCTCTGCAATGCGCTCTCGATAGCGACTTCTTGCTTTTGTCACCGAAGCCATCGACTCCCCTGCGGGCTTCTCGACACCTGGGCCGCCTTTGAAAGGAGATGATGTGGAGGCCGCCACTTACCCCTGACAATGGGCGAAGCGTCACAGTGGAGCGATGGGGAAGCCCTTAGGAGCGAATCAGGCACGACACAGCGTGAGCCGTGCCCACACATGATTTGGATTGTGTTCTGGGCGATGAGCCACGTGCCTGCCTTGCGGACCCATGAGACCATGACGTCTTTGGTACACATAGACTCGGCAGAAAAGTGAAACATGTCCGAAGGTGCAGACGTGGGCGGTGATTCAGGCTGCCTCGCCTCCCGACAACGCGCTTCTGTGCTTTGGAGCTTCCAGGAAACTGCCGGCCGCAGCAACCGAGATCCCCACCGTCCGCGCGGCCTCTCCGCCGGCCGTCCACGTGGCTCAGCCGTGGCGCGATGCCTGGCAGATTCGCCGACCGAGGCAGCCGCCACGAAGACCCGTCTCGCCGTCCCTCTCACGCACGTACTCGTACGACCTCGCACGGCACGCGAAAAAAAGTCGGTGCCCTGCCGCTGCGTGTCAATAGCGCGTCGCCGCCACCCAGTGTGTGCCTGCACCAGCGGCGGCCTATTAATACCTCCGGCGGCGACGAGACCACTCACCATTACAAGCTCACATCACACACATCCAGACATCTTCAGCAGCTCACTGCCGCAAAACCACACCACACAGGCAAGCCGCAAGCGCCGTTCACATCACCACCTCCACCGCCATGTCGACGAGCGCCAGCGAGAAACAAGCCCGAGCCCAGCAGCAGGCCGCCGGGCACGGCCAGAGCCAGAGCCAGAGGCCTCCGGCGGTGGTGTCGTCGGCCGTGGACGACGCGGAGATGCAGAGGGTATTCGCGCGCATCGACGCGGACGGCGACGGCCGGATCTCCCCGTCCGAGCTGGCCGCGGTGTCCCGCGCCATCTCCCCGCCGTCGAGCTCCTCGCACGGCCGCCGCGAGGTGGCCGCCATGATGGACGAGCTGGACACGGACCGCGACGGCTTCGTCGACCTCGGCGAGTTCAAGGCGTTCCACGCGCGCGGCGCCGGCGGCCTCGGCGGGGACGGCGACCGCGGGGACAGCGAGCTCGACGCCGAGCTCCGCGCCGCCTTCGACGTGTACGATGTCGATGGTGACGGCCGCATCACGGCCGCCGAGCTGGGCAAGGTGCTGGGTCGCATCGGGGAAGGGTGCAGCGCCGAGGAGTGCCAGAGGATGATCGCCAGCGTTGATACTGATGGCGACGGATGCGTCGGCTTCGAGGAGTTCAAGAAGATGATGTGCCCACAAGACGGCGCCGGCGCCGATGCCGCCAGGGGCGGCCAAGGCCAAGAAGGAGTAAGGGGTGTGTGCTCAGGGAGAAGAGGGCTGGAGTGTGTCTGCCTCTGGCTTCATTTTCACCTACTCTTCTGCGGTAAAACTACTATAGTAGGGAATAAAAATTATCCATGACTCTCATGTAGTAGATGTAGGAGTAGTAGTATTATATAATGTATATGTATATATTGCCATCAGTATTATGTTGTGGCGTTCTAAATGTATGTACTGATTTGATTTGCTGAGCCAGATCAATTTGGTTTGACTTATCCAAGCCATTCCCGGCTCACATCACATGTGTGCGACTTTTGCTGCGATTTGAGGCTTCTATCTAGTCGTAGTCAGGATTAGCACACAAGTCGGAAGCAAATTCAACCAAGAAATCCTAGAGAGTGGAGCTCCTCTCTTCAGAGTTCAGACACAGTTCCTCTGTTTCCATGTTTCAGTGTGCGTTTCTTTGGTTTTGACAGCCGTTACAGTAAGTTGCATAATTTCGCTGGTGATTCAGTATTTGATTGAGCCGTCGACAAATTCTGATGTGACAGCAATATCTGTAGAAGGGATAGGAGTAGGCGCGTTAGCATTCCGATAGGCGACAGCGCGTCGGTGCCCTGCAACCAGATCGATTGAAAGTTTCGGGACCATCCTCGCTGCTCGCTTGCCTTGGCATGATAGAATCGAAAGCTGCTGGGATGGTCCTGCTACCGGGAAAATCTTCACGGCACTGGCGTCGAAACGTCTGTATCAGCTCTCTGTATCTAGAACGATCAATCTTATCCAGATGTAGAACGAACGGCCTAAAGACGCAGCACTACAGTCCTAGAGCTAGGACTGCACTGAAGCGGCACTCAAGTCGAGCTATGACTGTATTGTAGCATCGACATTCTGTGGCTCCCGTGATCAGTTGCTGGTTTTTAATTTCCACGGCAACGAACGCCCCTTCAAAATCATCCAGCCCCTTCCGAATCTGCTTCCAGACGGCCGGCTAGGCGGCCAATGGTTTTCTCAAAGATTTTTGGGTGTTCAGCCCGTCAGCTAAGCTATCAGATCTTCGAAGATCTCCGTTTCTGTGAGTTTAGTTCCCCTTCTTTGGTCGACCGTCAGCTGGAAATTTTCAAGACAAACGGCTGGCTTCCCACGCTCATAACAAAAGAAAGGTTTGCAGGATGTTGATATTGGTCAAAGAGAACTACAGTAGATGGTGTCAAGTGCCCACAGGCCACAAATAAATGAGAGACTTTTACTCATATGCCATTAAGACTATCTCCAACACCATACCTATTACTTCAAAATAGGTGACACACATGTTTAGGTGACCCACATGTTAAAACCACCCTCCAACAGCTCATGCATCCCATGAATGCAAAATACATAGAAGGAGAGGGTTGGCAAAAATGAGGCTTCTCTCTCCTCAAACGCATCCCTGCCACCATGTATGGCGATAGGGACGGCAACAACCACGACACCATGTACTCATCCTTGCCCGGGTCGAGAGGAGATACAACTCGCGGGGGTTCATCAAGCGCGGCCTGGGGACCTCGTCCCACGCCGCGGCGAGGTGCCACCGCCGAGGTAGGCGTTGTTGATGCGGCGGCGGGCCGCGCCCGCGGCAGCACGGCCGCCCCTCGTCCGCGCAACACGGGAAGACCAAGCCTCCTACGCTGTCCCTACAGATGTGGGCCTTTAGGGTCGCCGTGCGCCTCCCGGGAGGGAGGGAGGCGGCGCACCGCCGTGCATCTTCCACCCACAAGGCCGGCGCCGGCAATGGCCAAGACGCCGGGACCCGCCGCCGCACGCGACTCGCGCTCGGGCCTTTGGTGGGGGTGCCGTTGAAAGGTCCTAAATGGCTAGAGGGGGGTTGAATAGCCTAATAAAATTTCTACAAAAACACTAGAGCAACTTGTCGAAAATAACAAAAAGCGTAAATGTGTTTGCTCTAGCTCTACTTGTCGGCAAGCCTCCTATTGACAATTCTAGTTGCTATAGTCTCTAATTCACACACAAGGGCTAAGTCGCTACTTTAACACTAGGTGAACAAGCTAAATTACTCTAGCAACTAAGCAAGACTACACAATCTACACAAGCACAATATATATATATCAAAGTAATGCAAGTGTAGAAGTGATATACCACAATGTCGAGGCTAGTCAATCCAATCACCGGTGATGTTGTCACAATATGAATAAATCCGAAAGCCAAGAGACAACAAACACAATGGAGAGACACGAAGATTTAACCCGAAGTTCACTTGAGCACCCTCAAGCTAATCTCCGTTGTGCCGACCTTCTCACGTGTGGGGGCAAGATGGAGCTCACTCCTAGCCAAGTGCCTTTAGGCTACTTGCACCCAAAGCAAATGAGAGGTACTCACCGACACGAGCAATGTATTAACTTGCAATTCGTCGTCCCGACGAGGATGCACAGTCCTCTCACAAATCACCGGAGGTGGCCAAGAACATACACCTTCTCTTGCCAACGCCTCCACCAATCACCAAGCCGGCTAGGAGTGGTGCTCTCCAAGAGCAACAAGAAATCCACCGGCTCACAACGATCCCCAAGTGCCACTTGATGCAACGATCAAAGCAAAGTGCACTTGAATCACCTCAACTCACTAGAATGATGCTCACAAGCAAAGAGAGTGAGGAGGAGGATGTTTACTCAGCTCAAAGGGTGTTAGAATGTGTAAGAATGACCAAGAGACCTTTCCATGGCCGGCCAAACACATATTTATAGGCATCCCATCGAAATAGAGCCGTTAGGTTCGAACCCGCCAAAAAAAAATGCACGGACGCTACGCGCCAGCGCCGCGTGCCAACCGACAGCGGCACTTGTACCGCTACGACACAACATCGCCGGACGCCGCCAGCGCAACGCGCCAGACGCCAGTCGCGGCGCTGCGTCGGCGACCTCCCCGTGACATGCTCGATGGACCGGCGTCCGGCGCCGGACGGACCCAGCGCGGCGAGCGTCGGCGCCGTTCAAAGCCGAAGGCCGAAACCTCGCCCGGTGTCGCGGCGGACACCGGGACTCATCGAGCCAGCGTCGAGCATCGGCCAGCCCCTCAACACTACGCCGGACGCGCCGGGCATTGGCGTATGTCGCGTCCCGCGCAGGTCACTTTTGCGCTGAGGTTTCCGTTTTGCGTCGCCTCGACTCCGACATGCTACTCAACAAGTATACCAACTTGAGCACGAGAGTTAGCATGTTTTCACCACTACGATGCATCCGGCGCAATAGAAAATAGATATTTCATTTTCTCGAAAGCCAAATCCGCCGAAAGCAAGCTCGGCGGAGGATGAGCGGTACCCAAACCCATCTCAACCCTGCAACCATCACCGTCTTCGCCAAATGTGCCAACACCACCACGTGTACATAACCATGTGCTCGTGTGTTAGCATTTTCACAAACAATTTCGAAGGTCGGGTTAGCTCTCTAGGTTAGAATGCATGCAAATGATTTTGAACCTAGAGGCACATGAGGACCGATATGTACGATAGTTTTCCCCTCTTTATAGTACGGCTTATCGATCCTAAATCACTCACACCCTCTATGGTGTTTTGAGTGCAAAATCAAAATGTCCCTATGGATATACCTTTGCCTTGAGCCCATTTTGATCCTCGAAACACTCCAAGTCGCGCACTTGATCATCAATTGGATCACCTCGACCCATCCACCATGACCACCATGCACCAACCTTGGCTTGACCAATCTCCAACTAAATCAAACACTTAGCATAGAGAGATTAGTCCTAGGATGTCACTAATTAGCCAAAACCAATCTAGAGATCTTCACCGTCCGCCACCTAGCGATCTAGGGGCGGCGATTGGGGAAGATAAAGACGGAGCTCCATGCCGCCGCCGCCACCGCCGCCACCGCCCCGGCCCCCGAGGCCGGCGCCGCTCCACACGCTTCCTCCACCATGAGCCTCGGCGCGGTAGCACGACGAGGCGGGGGACCAAGGCGCGATGGGGGGAGCCGCCTCGGTGAGGAGCCGACGCAAATAGGCGTGGCAGCCGTGGCTCGTCGGCGAGAGAATGGGATGTGGCCGTCGGGGGAGGGGGTGCGGCCGACGGGGAGCGGGTGGCCATCGGCGAGAAATGGGTAGTTTGTTGGAGAAAGCGATTTTTGGGTGCGTAATTGTTTTTCCTATACGCCCCAAAGCCCATATGCATTTCTCAGATCTTTGTTGGAGATAGTTTAAGAAAAAGATGAGTCTAACCTCTCGAGCCCCTAAAAGTAGGAGCACAACTCGTTCCATCGTCAATCTTTGTTTCTCCCTCCACAAGAGTGTATCCACAACTGTCGCTAATGGTGTCAAACTGCTATGAAAAATGTCCAAAATACCCTTAGACCTAAACACCAATGACATGTGGGTCCACATTCATCCTCTTCCTCTAACCTTCTTTCCTAAATCCGGATGGGTAGGAGATGCGCCACCCCTACAGCCTCAACAATGGGATCACCAAGCTAGATGTGCACCACGTATGCAGAGGTGTAGTTCGGCTCCTTGTTTGACCTCCGTCCCACGGAGATGACCTCACGCCCCGGTTCACCCACCTACCAACATCTTCCATCTGATCTCATGGATCGCATGGGAGCGGCGACCTCAACAAGTACCGCAGACGAATCTGATTGCAAGGTTTCCTTGTGCTGGCGTGGTTTTCTTTCCACAAAGGAGTGGCATTCAGTGAACTGGGATCCCATGGGGCCCTGGAATAGTGGCATTTTGTAGGAAGCCCATGTATGGACGTCGCACAGGTGGAACCAAAGGGTGACTCCAATTTTACCGCACAAAGACACCTCTTTTTTCTACCTTTTTATTTGTGAGAGACCCCTATATCATTAGGGTTCAAGTTACGAGATGCTTAATCTGATGGTTTGTAATTTGAGTGTTGTGGATCGATTGCCCGCTAGTTAGTTTTTTCTTGGAATTCGAACTATTAACATTTTTTTTGAGATGTCTATTGACATTTTTGAGTTGCTCTCCGCACTTAATATATATAGAGATTCTTAAACAGAACTTAGCAATGAACAGCTCGGCAAGGGCCCATGTGGGGACTGGAGGATAAAAATTGGCCCATCACAAGAAAGTTCAGCCACATTCATCTTCTTTCTTCCCCTTAAAAAATGTTCGTTTTCTTACTTTCTTTCTGTCCTCAAATCCTTTTCTTTAGCACCCTCTCCACAAATCCTTTTGTGTATTCTTTTTTTCGGGCGCGATACTGCCGGACGTCCGGAATGCGCAATCGTCTGGACACCGGTACACCACAGGCCCATCAACAAAAATTTCCCCAGGCCCATCAGCTAGTATCCCAGTCGGAGCCCAGGAAAGAGCACAACCAATCCGCATCGGACATGAGCAGAGAAGGAGCCCGGGGCGAGGCGACGCATGCCCGTCGGCACGCTTCCACCGCAGTTTCACCATGGCGCCGCCCCTGCCCTCCCCCAGTGCCCAGTCCCTACGTCCCTACCGCCGCCGCTTCAGCTCCAATCCAGTCCCAATAGGAAGCTGGGAAACCCTTCCCAAAAATCCGCTCCTCAATGTCTCAAATGCTGTCCAAAATCGAGTTGCCTCAGGGGAGAGCTGCTCTGACAATCGTCTATGGCGATAAATTCGATCTTTGGCTTGAAGCAAGCACGGCCAGGAACCTCACTGGAATTGGAGATGGCCACACATGTGGGGCTGCAGGGGGCGGCGTGAGTATGGAGATGCTCCCGATGAAACCAACGTCTTCTTCAACCAAACAATAGGTGCGTGTGCGGCATTAAACTCAGAAACATTCGTTGTGGTGCTCTCTCAAACATTGGCATGTTGCATTCTGAAACACATGTTGCAATAACTCATATGTGTGTTGCTCCTTCGGTGACCACCTGTATCCCACTGAAACACTTGTTGCAGCTACTTGTCAAGCATGACTTATTATGTAGTGTAACAAAGAGTTGTAGGTTGTACATCAAAGAATAGCACATCTTAAACACATGTATTCAAAAACTAAAAAAAAAAAAGATGCATTAGTGATCTGATAAATGTATATTCCATAGAAGGGATGCAAGGCTACAACAGGGAGCAGTGGTGGGCATTAGGGGGCGATGCATGCACGGAGGCTCTACCGACGAACAATTCCGCTTGTTCTTCAACCCAAAAAATGGTACCGTTGCGTATTACATCAACAAACTCGAAGCAAAAACAATGTTGCAATGTGTCTATTTTATTCTGAAACACTTATTATTGTACTTCTAAAACATGAATATTTATGCGGTGAAAAATATAATTTTGGTCTGTACATCCAAAAAAAATCATGTGAAACTCCCGTATAAAAAAGACATTTGTAACAATGCTTTTGAAACAAAAATAATAATGTATCTAAAATGAAACATAAATTCTAGATGCAGGAAGCGACGCTAGAGGAGAGAAATTCTGCAAATCAATATCATTAAATTGCTCCGACATCAATTACTAATATGGAAACTTATGTTTCAGAAGTAATTTTCTAGCCAATCTAACTAATTTTGCTTGTTGTTCTTCAAAAATAGTTGTGTGCTATTGACTGTATCTCTAAAACTTAAAAATACATTTATTGCAAACACAAGATACTATTGGTCCAAGTCTTGAACAAATGTTTTCAATTGGCACAGACGATAAAAAGACTTGAGAAAATTAAGGTGGAAATTGTTGATGAAGAGATTGTTTATAAATAAGAAGAAGAAATGTTATGAGCTCAGAGCAGTAGTTCCATATGAAGGGATGCAGCTTGACACATTAGCTAAAGCTCGGAGGGTGTACAATGCTTACACATTCAAGATGAGTTTCAGTATAAGGGTAGGCCCATCAAGCAAGAGGGCATATAGTGGTGAATTGATAATGAAAGAATGGGAGTGTTTGCATGCAAGTGCTCCAAAAAAGTGAAAAAAGAAGGCAGTGCATCTAGTGAAGTATAAGGAAGAGTAGCTACCGCATCGAAGAAAAAAAAGCAGCAGACGCTGTAATGACTGATGCAACAAGGAAGAGAAGCACACTAAAGAAGCCAGATTTCAAAGCACACATGGCAATTGGTCTATGTGATGGAAGTGGAGGGTAGTGGTCTTTCAGCCAGAACACACGCTTCCCATGGTGAAGATAAAATAGTGAAGCAACTGAGGTCACATAGAAGCCATTTTTTTGGAATCCGAATTATTGACATTTTTTTGAGGTGCTCTTCGCACTTGATATATATAGAGATTCTTAAACAGAATTTAGCAACGAACTGCTCGACAAGGCCCATGTGGGACGGGAGGAAAAAAATTGGCCCATCACAAGAAAGGTCAGCCCACGTTCGTCTTCTTTCTTCCCCTAAAAAAAATGTTTGTTTTTTTCTTTCCGTCCTCAAATCCTTTTCTTTAGCACGCCGTCCTCAAATCCTTGTGTATATTCTTTTTTTTTTTGAGGGGGAATCCTTTGACCTAACACAATATTTGCAAAAGTAAATTTCAACAGTTGACATGAAACTATTGAAATACTATACCCAAAATATTGAACTAGCATACATTTTGAATGTCGAGATTTGTTTTAGAAGACTAAATGAATGTTACTGTTTTATCTCATTTTGTTTCGCAATATAATCAACACGAAGGCTCAACTAGCTAGATTTTCCAAAAACATCGGTTTGTGTAAAATGTTTTCAAGTTTGCATCTCAAAGCGATTTCTAGCCCCATCCTACAATACCACCACTTAGGCATACCATGTAAGACTTGTTCGGCCTCCCTTTTTCTGCATCACATCATTCAACGTTTTAAAAGTTTTCACATCAAAGAATAAGTATAGCACCAATTATACTCCTACTCTACATGTGCCTCTTTTTTCTCTAGAGATAATCTAGACGTGTTCGTTTTCCAAACAATATATGTCCAGTTTGTCAAGGCCTTTTAGAAAGAAAAAAAAAGTTTGTCATGGGCCATACACGGCAATTCATATGCGTAGCTTCAGGATGCCGTTTCGTCGCCTTTCCCCAGTTGTGAGTGCACCACGTTCCACACTGAACAAACGTGACGTCGTGGCCGAGATCTCATTCCCAGCTCTAGATGCGACCGGACAGAGCACACACACTCTGCATGCACGCTAAATCAGGCATTCTGGCTTCTCCTTGGTCTTCATTTTTCTATATCTACATCTATCTATCCATCCATCTCAAGAAACAGCAACCAATTCGCTTGCTTGCTTGGGCCGTGAAGCATGAGCTGATCAGTTCCATGCATGCTCAGCTAGCGCGGCATTGCGTACTGAAAGTGACATCGAGATGAAGCTGCCAAGATTCGAGAACGATCCATGTCCACACACCATTGCTGCGCTGCTGATCATGTGGTTCTCCTAGGTCGATCACACATAGGGGGGAACGAGCCGTAGCTCGGATGGCAAATGCTCCAGTGGAGGAGCAGCCGGTCGTGAGTTCGAGACTTGCTCGACTCACGTACTCCCACCGGGGTTTTTCCCCACTTTTTCAGGTACCCTCTCTCGCGTGGAGCCACAATGGGATAGCGACATGCCCGGCGCCTACGGAACCTAGATGGTTTCGGTGATCTCTTCAAGGACGCGATCTTTGAATCTTCGTGTAGTTGTAGGACCTGTTTGTGTTCTTGTGGTGTGAGTGAGGTGTGTGTGCGTATGGTGTTGGTGTGTGTCTGTTCATGAACAGATGCTACAGCTGTACGTAGATGAGAGGGTTCAAAAAAAAAAAAAAAAAGTCGATCACACATAGAGTACTCCTACGTTTTAAACAACCGACCTCGCCTGCTTTTAGCCGATGCTCGTGCCTTGAAGCTTTGTATTTCGACTCCGCCCTCCATTTTCATCGTGCCGGCCCGGAAGTGCAGTGGGGCGGCTAGCTGCAAATTGGACACGTCGCATTCTGATGATCCATCGTCCTCGCCGCCAGCAGCAGGTCCAACAACGTTGGTGCTCAACGTACGGCTGCTGCTACATTGTTCCTTGGTAAACTGAGCTGAGGCAACACATTGCATGAATCGATATGCATGATTTGTACGATGACAATTACTAATTCATTGACAGGTTACTCTTGAGGCAACACCCTTGATCGAGTGTTTTTTTTTCCAATTATATATAAGGAATAATACAAATCTGGTATTTTAGTCTTTGCTGACCCAATCTAGCTATCCAACCAAACCACCAGACATAAAGTTGGCATGCAGTTTGAGATTGAAAAACAAAAAAGGTATTGAGTGTTCTTGGTGGCGATTCCAAAGCCGTGCTACAACAGTAGTACTAGATATACATACCACTGAGCGCGACTAAACAAGCTTATACCCCAACCAATCGCTTTTATTTGGCTCTTCCCAAAGCCAAGAAAAGCAAGCACGGACCCTTGGAGTGTTGGAATGGTGCTTACTCCACTCGGAACAAACAAAAATATATTAATGCTTACTACAACGAGCACCGGCCAATCAGAAGGTTCCGCCGCCGTCTCCGTCCGCCGCTGACATGCCGGCCACGCCGCCGGCCGGGGTCCACATGCCAGCCGCCTGATGAGTTCATGACGCGCTCCGAGCCGGCGAGACAGCCAAACAGGGCCGGGTCTTGCGCATTCTTTACTGTCACTCAAAAGCACAAGCACAGACCATCAGAGAGAAATCAGAAAAGACATTCCCGTCGTCTGTGGTGTGGTGTGGTGGTTGCTTCGAGTTCGCACGACGTTATGGCGCGGCGTTCGTTCGGTGCGCTTTACAGCAATTTTCATGGTGATTTTGACGAACGACCAATCGCAACTTCTTTATATATATGGTGTCCTGCCGTGATCCATCTCCCTCACCTCACCTCACCGCAAGCAAATCGACAGCCAGCAGCAAGTTCCTCCAGCCAAACCAAACTCCCAGCGATCACCGGCTCCGCCGCCTTGGTCACATCGTCCACCGGCCGGAGTACGAACAATGGCCTGCACCGAGGTACGTACGCACGTACAATGCTCGTCGATCAGTAGCATTACATGTCGTCAAACATTTGTATTGTATCGCAAATGACACGACGTTGCTGTCGATCCATCAGGGGTGGTGCTCGACCTCAACCTCGTCGAGAACAGCGCGCTGGAGGACGGGCTGTCCGGCTGGGCGCCGGTGGGCGCGTGCACGGCGCTGTCGGTGGGCGAGGAGGAGCCGGCCAAGGTCCCGACCGAGACGATCAACGACGTGGCGGAGGACTACAGGCCGAGCGGACGGTACATCCTCGCGTCGGGCCGCGCCGACGAGGCGGATGGCCTGCGCCGGGCGATCGCGGCCGCCGCGCTCAAGCCCCGGGTCACGTACCGCGTCGCCGGCTGGATCGGCCTCGGAGACGGCGCCGAGGGAGTCGGCCATGCGGTGCGCGTCAACCTGCGAATGGACGACGGGTGCGTCGTCGAGGGTGGAGCTGTGTGCGCCGAGCCCGGCAAGTGGACGGAGATCAAGGGCGCGTTCAGGCTCAAGAAGAGCCCCTGCGTCGCCGAGGTGTACGTCCAGGGCGCGCCCCCGGCGTCGACGTCAAGGTCATGGATCTTCAGGTCTTTGCTACCGACCGCAAGGCGAGGTTCAGGAAACTCAGAAAGAAGACTGACAAGGTGAGTAGAAAGAGAACACTGTTCATAGGATCGGACTTTTTACGCCTGGTTGGTGAGCGAGCTGGATAGGCACGGCTTGCTCGCCGCGAGAACGACACTCGCAACTCTCTCTCGATCGATTGCGGCCCGAACAAGATTTTCATTCACAGTATTCAGCTCAGATGTCCGTGCGCCACGCACTGAAGAATGCTGATGTGATCGAATTGGGCAGGTGCGCAAGCGGGACGTGGTCCTCAACTTCGGCAGCGCGGCGGCGTCGGGCATCTCCGGCGCGTCCATCCGCGTGATGCAGATGGACAGCAGCTTCCCGTTCGGCACCTGCATCAACACCAACGTGATCCAGAACCCGGCGTTCGTGGACTTCTTCACCAAGCACTTCGACTGGGCGGTGTTCGAGAACGAGCTCAAGTGGTACCACACGGAGGCGCAGCAGGGGCAGCTCAACTACGCCGACTCGGACGCGCTGCTCGACTTCTGCGACCGCTACGGCAAGCCCGTGCGCGGGCACTGCATCTTCTGGGCCGTCGAGAACACGGTGCAGCAGTGGGTGAAGAACCTCGACAACGACCAGCTCAAGGAGGCGGTGCAGGGGCGCCTGACGAGCCTGCTCACCCGCTACGCCGGCAGGTTCCCGCACTACGACGTCAACAACGAGATGCTGCACGGCAGCTACTACAAGGACCGCCTGGGCGACGACATCAACGCCTTCATGTTCCGGGAGACGACGCGGCTGGACCCGGGCGCCACGCTCTTCGTCAACGACTACAACGTCGAGGGCGGCAACGACCCCAACGCGACGCCAGAGAAGTACATCGAGCAGATCACGTCGCTGCAGCAGAAGGGCGCGGCGGTGGGCGGCATCGGCCTGCAGGGGCACGTCACCAACCCGGTCGGGGAGGTCATCTGCGACGCGCTCGACAAGCTCGCCACCACCGACCTTCCCGTCTGGCTCACCGAGCTGGATGTCAGCGAGTCCGACGTCGACCTCCGCGCCGAGGACCTCGAGGTGGTGCTCAGGGAGGCGTACGCGCACCCGGCCGTCGAGGGCGTCATGTTCTGGGGATTTATGCAGGGACACATGTGGCGCCAGGACGCCTGCCTCATCAACGCCGACGGCACCATCAACGACGCCGGCGAGAGTCAGTACTCCGTAAATTAAACACGCCAATGAAAAAGGATCAATAATCTCAGCGCCGAGAATGCTCTGAACCACCTGCAGGTTCGTCGATCTCCGGAGGGAGTGGACATCGCACGCGCGCGGGCATATCGACAGCGCTGGCCACTTCAAGTTCAGGGGGTACCACGGCACATACGTTGTGCAGCTCGCGACGGCGACGGGGAAGGTGCACAAGGCGTTCTCCGTGGAGAAAGGGGACACACCTCTTGTGCTGGACATGAACCTTTAACGATCACTTCTACCAGTCCTCCCTAGTTATATGACCTTGAAAGGGTCCTAGTTTTATACTGATGATACACATACATACTACGACTACGACATATACATGGCATTGATTTGATCGAGCGGAGTGCGTAACAAATGCAACGCAAACAGAAAGCACTCCAATTTTACATATCTACTGTATCTATGATTGGTATTGTAAGAGTAACTTAAGGTATTGTACTCCTTAAGAATTATTGGTGATGGTGAATAAAATGAACGAGCTATTCCTCGTTTTGTAGTAAACAGCATTGATGTTCTATGTCACTGATCCTACGTAGATCCATGATTCGATCTTTTTCTTTTAGGATACGTAGACTGACTGTTTTTCTTTTTCTTTTCTTTTTATTGCATTGGGTTTCTTCCCTAAGTCCAAGAGATGTTCTACAATGTTTTCTACAATGTTCGCATAGTATATACATGACTTTCTATGCCCTTCGCCTGGTTTCTAGCTTTTTTCTCAGGCGGCTGGGATATAGCAACTCCCATATATGCCCGACATGCACCTGTCCCTAGCTTGCTTTACTTGACGTCTTAGCATATCTTGTAAGCCTTTAATTAACATGGGGTTCTTATGTCCCTTCAAGCCAACCTTGCGTACATTGAGCTAAGCCTGGTATACTGCTGCCTCCATTTCAAATTATAAGACGTTTGACTTTTTTTGTCTCAAGTTTCCTTGCGTACATTGAGCTAAGCCTGGTATACTGCTGCCTCCATTTCAAATTATAAGACGTTTGACTTTTTTTTGTCTCAAGTTTAACCATCACGTTATTCAAAAAAATAATTTAAGTCATATGTTACCCATCACGTTACTGACATGATTCAAGTCATCTGTTACCCAAACGTGTTGTTACCCGTCACGGTAACAATATGTTCTTTTATTACCCATCCTAGCGGTGTCATGATTTAAGTTATCCGTTACTCATAAGTATTCTAATACACATCATAAATACATGTTATTTTTAATATCTTTTATTAATTTGAAATTGATTGACTCGTAAAAACAAGATGTTACGACTCGATCCAGCGGCTCCGGTGAGGTCCAGATGGTCGGCTCCTCCTTCCTCCTTCCTCCTTCCTCTCCCCTTTCGATCGGTCAGCCTGGGCACATTTCACCGAAATCCGAAATCCGAACCGAACTGAACCGAAACTTAACCGAAATCTTGGTTTTTTGGTTTGGTGTTGGTTTACTGTTCTCAAGCAAGTTCGGTGTTCGGCTTTGGCTTCGGTTTTTGTGCCAGAATGAACCGAAACACCCGAGCAATCGGAACATCCATTCGAGTCTTTTTAGTACAAACATCCATTCGCGTGGAGGCATGGAGAGATGAATGCACACCCAGGGGCATCAGCCCAGCCCACCACCAAATATTGGCCTCTTCTACAACTCACTCACGTACTCACCCCCCATCCATGGTCGTTCAGCTAGCCACAACCGCAAGCCCAAACACCACTACCTCGATGTCTCGCTTCTAACCCTAGGAGGATGGAGCCACGGTCCTCCTAGACCCACAGCGGCGGCGCGGTGCTATGCTGGACGTGATGTGGACGCCAAGCGACCGACGATGCGCGATCGCGACTACTACGTAGTGCGTAAGACCGGCGGCCGGGGGCGGATCCAGAATTTTGTGTCAATGATGCTCGCGATCTAGAATTTTATGTCAATGAAGTCAGTGTAAACTCTTAGCCATTGCGATGTGGCTTCTAGTAAAACGAATTACACACTAGTAGATGAATATTCTCTTTGTCTCTAAATAAATCAATTTCTAAAGTTTTATTAAGTCAAACCTTTTTTGTGTTAGATCGAATTTACAGAAAAGCGCCTACAAACTTTTTTCTTGTCATAAATCATAAATCTATAGAATTTGCCCCGCCTTACTATAACATTTTTAAAAATTATAGTACCACATTGGTTTTCTAACAGCATAAGATCACCTCTTCTCCATATAAAAATACTAGTAGAAAGGGTGTGCCCCTGCGCGCCTAGAGTAAGCATCTTTAGGTTTATATACATATGTAAGAAAAATGGTCACATACATCTTTTTTTTTTTTTTTGCATGTGAAAACTTCAAATTCTCATGACAAACTGTTTAAATCCTATTAAACGAATTGAGTGACGTGCTCTGTTCCTGTACATGCTACAACATCCCAAATTCTGAGTCATGGAGAAATTGATGAATAGGCGAAGAGAACAAAGCCATACATGCAAGTGCATCATTGAGTATACATGAGGTGCTTCTATCAATGTTACATTGACGCGTTCTGCATGGGTTACCACCCAAGTCCAAACTATATTGCCCTGTTTCATTGCCACAAATTTGGCACGGTCGATTTGGCAGCAAAGACATTTTGGGTTGACGACTCATGGGAAGTGCTTTCATTGTAGTCTGATGATGAGACTGTAAGATATAACGGGGTCCGACAAAATAGAGAAGGTGTCATGGTAAGCTGTGCCTGTTGATCAGAAAGCATAAGTGGATCATCATGTGCTACCAGCATATGAGTTGTTAGGTACCGGAGAAGTATGACTGCAATGTTTTTGTGACAGAGGTTAGTTACCTATAAGTCGTTTCTTGTAGTGGTTTCGTATGAATAAGTACCAGCATAAATGTAACCTGCATAAAGTCATGAAAAAGCTCAAGTTTAATTCTTTTTGTGTAATGTAAGGACAAATAAGAACATGGTTATACCATCGATGCACACAGGCTACACAACAATGAATTATAGAACGAAAACTGATTATGGAGGCATTATACATTCAAAAACTAATCCTCCCACACGAATGCAAAAAGCACATGTCCATCTTTGTTGTAACAAACAATTAGCTTTTTAGTACCACATCAAGGAAAGTAATGAAGAAATTATGGGAAATTTTAAATGGCCTAATGAAAGGTAACATATGTTCCTGTACACATGGAAGGCACTCAATCTTTTAAGCACTGAGTTTGTAGTCATGGTAGGTTACAGATGTTAAGCAAGTTGTACGGTTAGGAGATCATATGTAAAGGTTGCAACAAGCATAATGTCAAAGAAGGTTGTACGGGCCATTTTTAAGTTACTAAATGATGCACACAAGTATGTTTTTTTGCTAACATTGAAAGGTTATGTTGAGGTAGTAATGCACATGGGTCTTCAATGTGTGGCTATGATGGTCATATTACAAATGCAGATCAGCAGCAGATCAGCAACACCACCTCTACCTCCAGCAGACGTTGGTGACCACGTAATATAGTATAATAATATACAAATTCATGATTAGTACAGCTCTAGGATATGTTTTTTTCACTCCGGCATTGGTGACCACCTAATATATAATAATAACAATCAAAACACAAAGACAAAAAATCAAGACTCGTGCTGCAACACCAAGATGGTTTCCGGCACTAGATGGTTGCTAAGCATGTCGTGAAAAACATTGAACACAAAAAAATATATGACAGGAGACATATTCGAAGATGGCTTCCGGCACCAGATGGTTGCTAAGCATGTCTTGAAAAACATTGAACATAGAAAATATATGATAGGAGCCCTATTACAATTTTGCTCAATGATCACTCCAAAGGGTAGCAAGACACATAGTAGCGACAGCATAGAGATTTGCTTACAGCAAAGGTATGTTCTTGCTTACCTCATGCTCTGTATTGTGCACTTTAAGCACTGCTGCTGCACATGGAAGCTCATGTTTCAGTTCACAACACATCAAACCAAGGGCCTGCAGTGAAGAAAAAAATTATAAACATTTGACCACAATAACTTTAGAGCTCATGGCAGAGATTAAAAAGAACTCTAAAAATCCTTTGTAGCCACACTTCTAAAGTAATAAGAAAGACATTATGAGTCATCACATGTATTTAATAATAGATGGATAGAAAAATCATCACATTTGTCACTAATCTAAGTGGATATCTATATCTGGCCTCCATACATTGCAGGCTACCACTAAACTCTAAGGGGATGCTACTGGCGGTATTGTAAACATAAAACATAATTAATTTGCGACAATTTGAACATAGACAATCTCCAATATGCAACTTGACAACTCTTTAACTAAAACTAATGATAATAAGAAGTAGAAACGAGAGTACGGTACTCATTATTGTCTTACACTACAAGAAATGGTGCTTTACATGACGTTTTTGGTGACATTATAAGAAATCATCACAGAATTATAATCGTGGCGGTTCATTCCTAAGGTTCCTTCCAGAGTATCACTTAGTAAGCAAATATTTTTCTTATAAAAAATGTGATGAATGATTAAATAATGTAAATTTTGAATAAGCATAACCGTCACACAAATCATGGGTGTAGTTTATGGCTCTCGTTGAATTCCAAGCGGTGGCCTAAACTAAAGGAAATGAACCTTTACATAAGTGTTGTACCTTGTTTTCATTGTTTATACGGAGTACCAATTATAAACAAGTGTTGGATATTCATATCACAGCTTATACCATTAAAAAGGAAATAAAAAATAAAAAATAAAAATGAAAACGGGGAGTCGGGGACATGATTTATTCCTCACGAAACCTGTCTCTCCCTCATCTTCCCGTCTCTGTGTCCCGGTCCCTTCTCTCACGCCGCCCTCCTCTCCCGGCTCGCGTCTCATCCGGCGGGGCTGCTACCGCTGTCGCCCCTTCCAGCCGCACGCTGCTGCCGCCTTACTCCCCAGCACCCTTCGCTTGCCTCCCTTGCCGCCCCCCTAGGCTGCTGCCGCCGATGGTGCCCTCGGCATCTGCCTCCGTCACCAGTCGCCCGCCGCCTGCCCCTGCTCCAGGCGTTGCTCCGAGCTGAGCCACGGTTGCCACCGCGCCGCCCTGCTCACCTAGCTGCGGTGCTATCCTACCTTGCCATCGCGTCGCCAGGGTAAGCTCTCCTTCCTGTTGTAGTGCGAATCTGAGTGCTCGAACCCTAACTGGCTATTTGGTTATTTGTGTTCAGATCTGATCCATTTACAAATCTAAACTACGATTTGTCAGTACAGGTACCCCCATCTCTCTCTATCTCTCTAAATTTTCCCCTGATGTCCCTAATTTGGCCAGGAAGTTCTCTAATTTCAGGATTCTTCAGTGCAGCCCCATGAATTGGTACTGATTTACCTACTAGCCATTGGTTCTAATTTAAGGTCTGTGAAGCTAAATAGTGCATATTGTTGTTCAGGTGTTCATTAGGTTCGATGCTATGCCAGAGTAGGTCATTGTTTTTCACTCTGATCTACATCAGCTGGTGTGAACAATAGTGTATCTGGTTGCTTCGATTCTGTACTGAAGTTCAGGATTCATCACTAGGCATTACTGATTTTTTTTATGTGCAGGTTTGCATTGGAGATCTGGTATCGACAAAATTTCATTCTTTTACATACTAGTGCTAGAAGAAGACTATTATGCAGATTATAATTTTTTATACATTGCCATAATTCCTGATGTCTAGTTTTTATGTTGAATGAAGAAAAATCGTTTGCCATAGGATTGTCTACACTATAGAGTGATAAAATATTTATTGTTCAGGTTGGTCACTCTTGTTGGTTTTTCTACCACACACACACTAGAGCTGCAACCATCAGTTTATTAGTTAGCACAGATTTTGAGTAGTTCATGTATACCTTAGTATTCTAGATATATGGAATAACGTTTTTCATATGTATGTATAAGTTGGTACTGTACAGACACAGATGCAAGTCAGCCAACAACTTATATTTGTTGATAGCAAAACTAACTTATATTTGTTTTGATTTTCAGGTAACACATCTTATGGACAGCAAGTCAATTCATTGAAGTGGTTGTGGATACTAGTGTTTAGCTATTTAGACTACCTGGAGATCAAATGTAATTAGTTATTGTGATAGTCAAACTAAATGGTTGTGAGCTAGGCCAATTTGTAGTTTGATTTCAATGTGAGTGTTGTGGACATGCTAATACATGAATGAATCAATGTTTGGTGTATCTTATGAGCTTAAATGCATGTTGATGCAGTGATGATTTGCCACTAATTTGTGATATTATCTTTCGTCACTATAATTTGGATCCGGGCTTGATATGGGCTGGTTATAGTACACAGGCAACCAATCCATGACGATCACAAATTTCAATCTATGACGGCTCTAGTCGCTTTCTGCAAATCTGTGACGTGAGATACGGGGACGGATTTTTGATCATCATGGCAAGATAACTATGACGTATTTTTTGACCTGCTTATGACCAAAGTGACCGCCATGTAAAGCACCATTCCTTGTAGTGTTATATTTCGCATAACAGATTCAAAAACATGGTGGATCAAAATAAAAATCCATCTTATAATTTGGTTAAATTGGGGTTACTAACATATATAAGACAATTGGGTCTCAAAAAGCATAGCAATCATTTGACTTGCTTGTAGTTCAAAAAACATACACAAGCGGCAATAGAACAATACCATTGCTGGAAAGTATTCGAGATCAATCAAGGTTGCTGGAAATTAAGTATTCGTGGTCAATCAGGTCTGAAATAGACTCCCAAACATTGCCTTGAACATAGAGAAAAAAAAAGGGGAAGCTTGCAGGGAGCACCAAATGAATCCTATGCTGATAAAAGGAACTGGACAACCGAATCATCTAGACATGATGCTTCCATGGAAAATGACAGAAGACAGAAGGAGACTGAAGTTATTTTAATGTCTAAGCCTACAAGCATAAAATTCGGTGAATATACGTAATCATAAAATCGATATGTTGTATATCATTTTCTAGACCTGTACGCGTCGGGGCAGTAGCCGTCGGGGCCTGGGTTGGCTGCAGCGCCACGGCCGTGCAGGCACCGCTGCGTCAGGACAACCCTAACGCGGGGCGGTTGATGAGCAGGTGGGGAGGATGCGGAGCCACCCTCGAGCACCGTTGCGCCCGAATCTCGGCCATGCTGAGGGCGTCGCTGGGGAATGCGGCCGTGGAGACTGTCGCCAATGCCGCCGTGGTGGTGCATGCTTGTGGGGAGTCCGCCACCACCCCGCGCTGGCGTCCGTGCAGGAGCCGCCACATTGGGAGCGTTTTGGGGCTGTCGCCGCACAGGGGTCAGCGAGAGAGTGAGGGCCGGAGTGAGGGTAGCGGCTGCCGGTGCGGTAGAAGGTGGCCGCCGTCCGGTGCTTCCGTGCCGCTGCGGCACCCATCGCCGCCACGCCACCGCTGCCATCATGTGGACCCACGTAACGGGAGGACATCGCGCGATGGAGGGAGAGCGGGACAGGCCCGGGGTGCAACCTCGCCACAGGCGCAGTGGGTGCAGCCGCGACGACCGGACGAGGAGTGCGAGAGAGGGGGACGGGGAGAGAGAGGGGGGAAGGGAGGAGATTTTTTTTGACCGGGAAGAAGTGAATGGGCGGAGGGGGGATTTTCGGGCGACGTGGCTCATTGCTGGCCAAGTGAAGGGCGTTACGTGGACCAACAATGGGAGGCGACGAGAGATTTCGGGGAGGCGTTTATGTGGACCAATAGGGGCTGGAACTGTTATACTGTAGCTAAAATCATACGTGGACTGGCTAGCTATGCGGGAAGGAACTTAGGATTGTAGTATTTACTACTACTACTAACTAATAGTCTACATGTCGATTGCCAACTACAAAATCTAGTCTACATGTTGATTGTCAACTGTTATCGGTTTATTTATTTATTTATTACGAAATGCAAAATAGTACCACCTTGGTTTCCTAATGGGAGAAGAACACCTCTTCCTCATATGATTGTCAACAATACAATCGAACTGTTATCAATTTATGTGTTTGTTTGTTTGTTTGTTATAATTTATTATTATTAGAAGCTGGACGCATGGCCGTAGAACAGCTGGAAATTGGCTACGTGATGGAGACTAGGAATTAGCCACGCGGTGAAGGCTATGGGTGAAGGTAGAGGCAGGAAGGCTATGCGGTGGAGATGGTGGCGAAGAGAACCTAGACGAAAGATACAACGTAGAGAGATAGGAATAGAGAGAACCCTCACACACATTAGGAAGGGTGAGTTTCATATATATAGCCAAAAGGTTGTCGAGATATATTTACAATTAGACCCCTAGATATATACTCCCTAGACACTTTTATGATTCAAAATTTTCTCCAAAATAAAAGTTCTTGTATAAAGGTTGAGAGATTCAAAATGGAAAAGCATAGCACTCGCACCCACTCATCCAACAACTGACCAACAAAACAAAAAGTTTTGAAAAAATTCTCATAAAAATATTCAATAAAGTCTGGATGCTACCGCGTTGTTACAACTATGTAGGTATGTCAAAGCTTTTTCTGGGACAATATCGTAATTTACAGCTACATTGATATGCGCACCATTTTCTTATTTTTCTTATTTGTTGTTGTTGTTCTTGTTGGATTAGGGCGAGCACCACCAAATAATTTAAGTCATATGTAGTCCTTAAGAATTATTATTGGTGATGGTAAATAAAGTGAACGAGCTATTCCTCGTTATGTAGGGGCTGATTGGTTGCTGAACACACTCGAGCCGGGATGGAGAGGCCACCCAGGCCGGATTTCTCTAGAATGAAACCATACAAGTGTGTCTATTTGGTTGCCCAAACCGAAACCATACAGGCGAGTAGGAGTTTGTTTGGTTGCCTGCATGGACAACTTTGGTGCATCATGTGATACACTTTGTTGTGTTTGGTTTGGGAGCATGATATGAGTTCCTCTCACCCATGCATGGTTTTGGTGATCTTACCACCACGAACAACAATAGCAATGATTGCACAAAACAATGGAATGTAAAGCCTCAGTCCCAATTTACTAATCATTTCAGTTGACTTTGGAGCATAAGCAAAATCATAAACGGGCAGAATGTTTATAGTTCCTCACAAGGTCACAATACAGCTAGTCAATCGGGATCATCATAGGCATTAGTTACTTCAAACTGAAAATGAAGAACAACAGCAACACCACCACTGGAAGTGATAGAGCTACACCAACAACATAGCAAGCAAACAACCTAGTAGACCTAGTAACCACCCCAGCTTCAACCGTCCAACAACATCATCCAAGAGAGGAACTGCATCTCCTCCAGTAAACTCAAAGTAAGCTGCATCAACTTCTTCCCTAGTAGGGAAGCTTTGGTGGAAATTATTTGGATAACCTACCACCTGAGCATTGCAAGCAGGGCCAGATGCATAGACTCGGGGCACCCTCCTCTCGAACACCAAATACCAAGCCATTTCCTTGAAAAAAACAAATTGAACAAGCTATGAGATTGCAGAGTAAGAAAGTATAGGTAATCGTTTGCCTCAGATTTTCATGCCATGTCATGTGATCTTTGAACTTGGAGCTTAAGGGACATAGGATGGCAGCAACATCAATGACACAATGGATCTTAAGGGTCCATTTGGTTGCCCACACTCAGATTTTCATGCCATGTCATATGCCTAGTCCCTCACAACTTCAAAGATCTCAACTGTCAACCTCTCAAAAATTGTGGCAAATGTTTCATCACAGGCATCGAAAGAAATGGCCTCAGCTAAATAGAACTATATAAGTTCATTTTGTAATCCTCATTGGTGGCTACAATTTAAGTGAATGACCAAAAAAGAAACAACACAGCAGCCCATGGAATGTTCTAGACTATCCACAGGGTGCCATCCAATTAAGCCACAGGACCTAATGGTTGCAGTCCTGTGGATAATGCTAGAACAGTTTATGATTACCATGAAAGAACATCAACATGAAAACCAAGATAGCCACCTTATATTACTATGAGTTGCATCATAGGCCAAGAACAACAACATTATCATAGGTAGGAAAGTAGCAACACCAACAGGTATAAGGTAGACAGAAAGTAGCAGAAAGACGAGTAAGAAAGAAACTACCCTCTCTTGACAATTCAACCAAATGTTCAGGCCACCCGACAAATGTTTAGGCCACACCACATAGCCAAAGTTCTCATACAACAAATGCATGATCCATGACTACTATGCTATACAAAATTATGAGCAGCCAATGTTCAGGCTACACCACACAACCAAAGTTCTCAGGCTACACCACAAAGGCAATAGTTCAGGCTACAACAAGGAGCCAAGTGTTCAGGCTACATCTAGCACGACATCTAGCACAATCAGTGGTTAGCGCTACACAAAAGATTAACATAGGTAAGTCAGTCAAGCTGCATAGTCCTACTAAAAATAGGCAGTGGCTAGGTAGGTCCTAAGCCACAAGATCATGTGCTCCTTAGTCATCTACACAAAGCAAAGTCCCTCTGCTTTGTTCATAAGGAGGTAGACTGAAGCAAACACGAGTGCTTCCTAGGTGTAGCCATGGCACCCCATGACATAGGAATAGAGGTCAGAATGCACCTCATTGTGCTGTGGAGCCTTGAGAGCTTCTCCAACAGCATGCACAACTTGCACCGTGCCAGCCATGAGGTCAGCCTCTTCTTGACTAATCTTCCTTCTCTTCGCACCCCTCTCCTTCTCCTCAGAGGCAACAGAGGTATCAGGTTTAGACACACTGGTTTACCAGACTAGGCATCTATTTTACCCATGTCAGACACTTCACCACCATCATCAACATCAATTTGGCCCATGTCAGTGCCTAGAGCCTCATTGGAGCCCATAGCAAACCTGCCAGTGGCCTGAGCACCACCAAATATGGCCTCCATCTCAATAAAGTTCTCAATAGGGGTGTTGTAAGGTCCCTTGTGGTTTTTGGTAATTGAGTGTCAACATTAGGTGAACTAATAATGTGTGATTGAGATAATACACAGGAGATTTTCACATGTGATGACGCAATGAAGGAGCTTTATTGCACATGATACATGACATGGAGTCATGTGACCAAGGTGGTGATGATCAAGACAAGGCTTGGCTTGATGGACCGGTTGCAAGTGTGAAGGGCAAGTCGAGGCAATGAAGTGATGGACCGCGAGGCGAGAAGCTTAAGGGACTTGGCGCGGACGGATCGACGCAATGGTGAAGTGCAAGTGAGGTCAAGATCAATGGACCAGGAAGATCATGTGATGATATGAAGTGGATCATATCATTCTTGATCGTGTTGGTGCATGTGTTGCATCGGCACTTGGAGATGGAGCGAAATGGAAATACGCAAGGCAAAGGTATAACCTACAGGGCATTTCATTTCACCGGTCATGAGGAGCTTAGAGAAGTTTATGACCGAAGTTTAGGATAGATGGCCATACTATCAAAAAGGGCAAACTTGTTTGCATATCGGTCATCTAGTGCCACTTGTGCGATCTAACTTTGCGATGTGTTAGGATCGAGTTGAGTGGTAAGAGCTAACCCATCCTTTGAAATTATTGTGAAAATGCTAACACACGAGCACATATGCAAAGGTGGTGTCGGCGGGCGCTCGAGAAAATGAAATGTTTATTTTCTATTGCGCCGGATGCAAATTGTTGGAGAAATCTTGCTAACCCTCGTGCTCAAGTTGGAGTATACTTGTTGGGTAGCATGGTGGAGAAGTTTGCGGTGTCGACAAATCAAACGATGTTTTACAGCGCCGGACACCGCATGCGTAGCGTGGACGTTCTGCGGCGTCGGGCGCGGCGTGGCTCGGCGGCGCGATATGCTTTGACCGGAAGGCCCGCTTGACGCACGTAGGGCGTGGCCGACGCAGCGTCCGTCGGCCGCGGCGTCAGACGCGTCCGGCACGTGCATCTAGCGCGTGGATCGTTCCGCTTTAACGTTCGAACTTCAACGGTCGGGACACGCTGCATGTTATGGTGTGGCGACGCCGGGGTTCGGCGTCCGGACCTTGGTTTTTAGTGTCCGGCGCCAAGTTTCGGCTGATTTCCACCTCGATGGTTCTATTTCGCTTGGGAGCTATAAATAGAAGTGGTGGCCGGCCTTGGCAGTGTGCTGAGCACTTTGGGGACTTTGTGTCCATGCTTGAGAGTGCTAGAGAGCCCTCCCACTCGTAATTCATAGAGTTCATCCAAATCAAAGTGAGAAGTGATTCTAGTGCATTCGCGTTGAGAGATCACATTCGTGGCACTAGGTGATCGTGTTGCAAGCCGGTGTGCTTGTTTCTCTTAGAGGTTGCCACCTCCTAGACGGCTCGGTGGCAAGAGACTCCGTTGAAGCATGCAAGGGAGATTGTGTAGTGCTCCGGAGGAGGATTTGTGAGAGGTCCATGCTCGCCTCGCGGGGATCGCGAAGAGCAACACTACTAGAGCGTGTCATTGAGTTAACACCCTTGTAAGTGGTGTCTTGGAGAGACTTGCGGTGAGCCGCATAAAGGGCCAACTAGCGAAGGCACCGTCTAGTCCAAGAAACATCAAGGTGTTGGTCGACACAACGAGGAGTAGGGGGAAGTTGGCAAGCTTCCCGAGACCTTGGTAAAAAATCATCAGTGTCATCTTGTGTCCACACTTCACGATGGTTTGCATTCTCTAGATCATAAGCTTTGTTCTTACATTTATATATATATCTTGTGCTTGTGGTTGAGTAGTAGCTCTTGCAATTAGTAGCTTGTGTAGCTCTCTAATTGCCTTCTTGCTTGTGTAGCTAGAAGTAGTGTTGTAGCGTCTATCTTGCTTGTGTAGTTTGTTTAGTTGCTTTACTTAGTGTGTGTTGCTAAGTAATTTGAGCCTTTGGGTTAGGCATGTGTCGCCTTATCCTTAGTGTATCTAGTGAGCTTAGGTAGGCTTTGTGCTTTTGCTCATTACAATTGTGTAGGATCTCACCATTAACCAAGTACTAGTGTATAGGTTTGTGTGGACCAATCATGACCCAGGAAATAGGGCCCGTAGGGACAGGCCCGAGTAGGCCCAAGGGGCACCGGCGCTGCCCCCGGGCCAAGACGCCGCGCCCGCCGCCCTCCCTTCCGCGGGATTCTTCGCAATTAATTCGAGAAAAAAAGGAGGAAAAATATCTAGGATTATCTTTAGGTGTTTTGGTGTGCAAGGGGATATCTCATCTATAAGGGAGACCCTTATTAGGAAATAAATAAATAGGACATGCTTGAAAAAGGTATTCCAATCTATAAGGAAACCTTTAGAGAGATTGCTTGAGATACTAGTCCCACTAGCCGGGCTATATAGGTAAGGGTCCAGAATCTTTCGTGGGCAACAAGCAATAAAGAAATTTTATCCCAATCTTCCCTCGCCTCCTCCTCCCGCCGCCCCCTTCTTCCGCCGCAAGACGCCGCCGGCCACGGCCACGCCGCTTGCCCGCGTCTTCACCGCCGCCGCCACCATCGCCGCCGCCCCCATATCCTTCCTCCAATCCCCAATTCACGTGTCAATTCCGGTTCAATCTAGCCGAATCGACAGCCGGTATCCGGAGACCACTACGATCCACCCACCACCATGGACGCCGAATCGAAGAAGTCGCCGAAGAATTTGGGGACGAAGTTCGCCAAATTCAATGTCGATGGACACGATCGAGGATAAGCCGCCTATCCTCTCCGACGACGATCCAAAGAAAGCACTCAAGCGCCATCAACAACTCCATGACACCGAGATTGAGATGAAATCGATCCGGAGAAAGCAGCCCGCGATTTCATCAAAAGCGAACCGATGGCAAGCGTAACCCGGGATGATCAAGTCACGCCGAAATGATCCGAGAGCCCGATGAAGGGCTACACGGGGCCTAAGGCCACGCCGCCAGGGCGCCCACCAACCGGGGCGCATGCGCCCCCCTCCCCCTCCGTCCGACACCTTCCTGTGTCTCGCTCCTGCCTGCCACAAGCTCTCTTCCCAACCTACGATGGCAAGGAGGATCCCTCCCATGGATCAACCGCCGCAAGCAATTCTTCGAGGGCCAAGGTACGCCAGGCTCGAGCAAGTCCGTATGCCTCCTATCATCTCATAGGGTGAGCACAGCAATGGTACATGAGGCTGTCCCAGAGAAACCGCGGGCGATTGGGCGAAGTTTCGCTCAATACGCCAACGAGCGCCGGCCTCTCACAACGAATAAGAAACCGGGCGAAGCCGGCATCGGCCGAGGAAGACAAGCAACGTCAATGAGTACACGTAAGTTCTTGGCGCCGAGTAGGACGTGGAGAACAACCCCGACGACAAGCAGCAGGTGAACATCTACACGCAGCTTGGGCGAACCGCTCAAGAGGGACGCCGAGATGCGAGAATCCCAAGGACATGGAGGCTGCCATGTCTCTCGCCAGCGTCGTGGCCGAGCGACGCCCGCCATCCTCTACAACACCGCAAGCCAAGACAGCAAAGGCAAGGGCGCCAGCGCCATGGCCTTGCTGGCCGCCCCCCGCCTCCGCCGGGCAAAGAACTACTGCCGCTCAAACGGCCGACACCGTGGAGGAAATGATGGAGCGACGCAAGGCGGACTCGCTTCAACTGCGGACGAACCGTTTACACGGGGTCACAAGTGCAAGCATCCCTTCGACATAACGATCTTCAACGGCTACACCGACGACACGACGAACGCCCCACTAGCGGACGTGAAAGAGGAGCCGCCTGACTGTCCTCCTCACCGGGACCCCGACTCCCCAGACGTGGTGCTCATTCTCTCCTCAAGCTGGTATGATCTCGTGCACGGCGTCAACATCATCGCCGACTGGAAAGCAACGCACAACTACATCGACACCCGTGATGACCACGGCAGGCCCTGACTCGGCCCGGCGTGGTCGATCACCGAAGACCGGGCGCACGCCTACATCCGCTACCGCCACCTTCGACGCACCACTACGCCTTGACGCCAAAGACCGACGACATCGATGCTCGCTTTCATGCCACCGGTGACGACGTCGACGCCATCCTAGGCATGCCTTGGTTGGCAAGCCTCGACGCTGCGGATGGACTTCGCTGACCCACGCTGGTACTATGACGGCCGCCTCGAGCACGTTCGCTGCCCACCCCTCAGGCGCCGGGCGCCCACCGCCCCGCCTCGCCGTCGCATCGGATCCGCACGCCTACGACTCGACCGGGAAATGTTCAAGGCATTCGACCGGCCTTGACCTCTGGACCTCCGTCGGAAAGTCTTCGTCCGCCCACGCCAGCTACATTGAGGATCAACATCTCACGCCGCGCCCTCGACGTCACCACGGGCGATGCCGCCTCCAAAGATGGACGCTGAGGACGGCCCGCTCCGATGGTCGCTTCTACCTCCCGGCTTCCTCTCCACTCCCGCCAAACCTCTGGAGGCCTTGAGCTTCGAATGGAGTTCGCAGACGAACTTCCCTCGCTTTGGGAGCTTACACGCGGAGACAACTTCACCGCAGACCGACCGCCATCCCGTTGGGCGCATATGGCCACGGTGCCACCACGTCGGCCCAGCCAAAGTCGCCTTCCCCGACGGCATGGATCGCCTCCCTCCTCACCGTCGACAATGTCCACATCGTGCATGATGCGTGGGAGGGGTGCCCACCGCCGCCCCTCTCGCTCGACGCCGGCGGCTCCTTCATGTACTCGGTACAATGTTGAACTGGTCGCTACTCCGACTCACGTGACATCACCATCCGCGCCCGCTCCCGCTCTTCGTCCACGCTCCACCCAATGAGCGTTTCTTGTTCCCGGAAAGCCCACCCCGCGACATGGTGCACGGCACCTTGATGTAGGCGTTCCTCGAAATTTCTGGCTGGCAGCCCATCGTCGACAAAATTTTCACAGCGGGGACGCGTCGCTTCACCGGTATATCTACCACGGCTACATCGGCAACCTTCACTACCTCACGGAGTTTGATCCTAAGTGAACCGGGGAGAACATGATCCTCGGGAACCCAAAGGCGGGGTCGACTTCTACTTCAGGTTGAGCTCATTGTTCCGGGGCGCGGTGATCTCCACCCGGTGTGACGAATGGACTTTCATCCCAGGCGAGGGCGCGCCCGCCGGAGAAGGGGGAGATGTCATGACCCAGAAATAGGGTCTAGAGGGACATGCCCGATAGGCCCAAGGGGCACCGGCCGCCCCTCGGGCCTGCGCGCACGCGCCCCCCCCCCCCTCCCTTCCGCGGATTCTTCGGCAATTAATTCGGAGAAAAAGGAGGAAAAATATCTAGGATTATCTTTAGGAGTTTTGGTGTGCAAGGGGATATCTCATCTATAAGGGAGACCCTTATTAGGAAATAAATAAATATGACATGCTTGTAAAAGGTATTCCAATCTATAAGGAAACCTTTAGAGAGATTGCTTGAGATACTAGTCCCACTAGCCTGGCTATATAAGTAAGGGGTCCGTAATCTTTTCGTGGCAACAAGCAATAAAGAAATTTTATCCCAATCTTCCCCGCCTCCTCCCTCTCCGCCCCCCTCCCCTCCCGCCGCCAAGACGCCGCTAGGGGGGCCGCCGCCGCTCGCCAAGGCATCCCCACCGGCGCCCGCCGCCGCCGCCGCCGGTGGCGCTGCCACCCGCCGCCCCACCGCCGCCACCATCGCCGTCGTCCCCATATCCTTCCTCCAATCCCCCACCTCCACGTGTCAATTCCGGTTCAATCTAGCCGAATCGTGAAGGACCTTGCAAAATAGAATTGGTTAGGAGCTCAAGCTAGGTTTGTCACCTCATTTATCTTGTGTAGGATCTTTTGTGGGGTGATTTAGAGTCATAGTTAGAGGGGGTAAAGTCTTGGCTAGGCGAATAGTTTTAATTCTGCATTGTATTCGGTTAGCCATCGCAATTAGTTTTTAAAAGGACTATTCACCCCCCCCTCTAGTCCCCATCTCAACCCTTCAGGTGTTTAGGAACTTAGCATCCTTAGGGTGATCCTAGGTAGGAAAGAAAGTTAACTATTAGCATCAATTAAGGAAAGACAATGCACTATTAACAACCAATACATTCCTAACCTTAGTGTGGCCATTCAGGTGCTCCTCATCTAGGACCGTCATGTGAAGTTCTTGGTTCCACAAAGCACCACGGAGGTCTCTAAGCTTGTCAACCTTCACTCATCTCTACCTCCACTTTCTAAGGTGGTTGTATATATGGTTAATGTTGATATTTCTAATAGGATCCAAATTAGGAAGGCAAGAGAAATATATATATGGTATCTATCTAATCATGTTAGCTTGGATGTGGAGTTAATCTCACAATCCAACAAAGGCGGAGTTAGGCGGTGTTAGTTGTGGGGTGTAATCTCAGTATCATTATCCATAGTGGAGTTAATCTCACTAAGGATATGTACCCAAAGGTATACCACTCATTTCTAGGCATTACCTACATACTAGTCCTCACCCTAGCAATAACGCTCTAAGAAATGCGGGTATGGTATTCTTGAAAAGGCCTTGATAAAAGATGAACTTGATATCCGTAGTTTAATGCATAGAAATACCATTGTAGCACTTCACCGAGTCTATCCGTATCGTATTTATATTTTACCACAGGAAAGGGAAGTCTATGGAAAGTAAGAGAGATAGAGGTGTCTAATAATTTAGTTTATGATTTACTTGAGATCCACTTGTAGTTGTATAATGGAAAGTAGCCATATGCATCTAACAATACTCATAACAGGATAAGTCACAAGATAAAGATAAATAATAAATGATAACTACCCAAGTCTAAGATCATTGTATGCCACTAGTATCATATGAGCTATTAACATGATATAGAAAGAATAGAAAGAATATTCCTAAGATACTCCTAATCATATGTCAATGAATACTATAATTAGTGCAAATACATCTAGCTATCATGGCAAGGTTGCAATACATCTACACATGGTAAAAAGCTTTACCAATGACAATCAAGGATCAACTTGATCATCACCATAATTATGGCTCAACTTGGCCTATCATTCGGGGGTGGACTCCAAAGGACTCAACAGGACTGTCACTCCCACGATCTACCACACGTCCCCCGAAATGTAGGGTGCAATCGCAGATAAACGTTGTATAAACACCACGCTTTAACATAGCTTATCACCCACTAAGTGATCATCTAAGTGGATGCTATACGATTCCATGCATAAGATATAAGACAAACTCACTAAACTAAATATATAACTATAGCATGCATG